>PVIU01012450.1:0-60022 GCA_004026605.1 Ondatra zibethicus | reverse complement strand
TAACTGGATGTCAACGTGTAGGAGAATGAAATTAGACCCTTATCTGTCACCCTGCACAAAACTCAAGTCCAAATGGATTAAAGACCTCAACATAAATCTAACCACACTGAACCTGATAGAAGAAAAAGTGGGAAGTAGCCTGCAGCACGTGGGCACTGGTGACCAGTTCTTATGTAAAACCCCAAGGGCACAGACAATACTCAAGCCTCTTTAAAGGAGACCAGGTCTATCACAGCTTCTCATCTCTCAGCACCAGATAGAGAACACAAGGTGCTTTTGTTTTTGCTTAAAAAGTTGGGAGCTCCTATACATTTTTTTGTGGACAAGACACTACTTGCTTAAATAGCCCCACCAAGAGAATATGTGACGGTAACTCCCTTGCATGTTCAGTGTAACCAAAGTTTCAGTTATTGGTAAATACATGGCAACCTAATTGATTTCTTTTTGTTTCTACACAGATGCATGTGTCCCTACTACTTCAGCCTAGCCTGCCCTATGGACACGTGAACTTGGACTCTACTTTGGAGAGAGAGACAGTTTTTTTTTTTATCAGAGTCAGAAAGCACACAGGCATACATTTACGTTGAGTAAAATACCAATTCCATCTAGCTACAGTGTGAAATGCTTCTTTCTTGTGCTTGATAGATCAACCATACAAGGCATAATAACTTCCTTTAGAACTCATTGCTTGTCCCATACTAGTGTCTCCCAGCAGGAATGGTTGGCAGCTCTCTGTGCAGTAAGTAGAAAGCCACAGTCTGTCAACATGTCAAGCACTAATGAAATAAACAAAAACTTTTCTTACCTGAGGCAGGTGTCAAAGCCTGCTACTCTAAGTGCCCCCACTGGACACAATTTAGACTGGCTTTCAAATGTAAGAAAACAAACAGGTTCTCCTAAGTGCAATTAAAACTAAGCCACATATCCAATTTATTGATACAATGGAGCCGTTTTGTTTCCAAGACTCTTAAGGGCTGTTCCTAAAAATATCACATAATTTAATATTATTGTTTTATGCTAATATATGATAAGGATTTCCAAAAATAGTCATGAGCCTTCTAGACTTTTTTAGTAATCTTGAATTGATAGAATTTCTCCAAAGAGCAGAGTCGTTACCATTCCATTACAGAGCTGTATGATTTAAGTGATTAAATATACTGTTTTAACAAGATGTATTTTCATGTCAGAAATACTTTATATGTCCCTCTGATCTGTGGCTGCCATTCCCTATATGGGAATATAGGTCTAATTGCCAGCCATGACAAATATTTTGCTATTTCTTTTGACTTTATGAAAGTAACAGAGAAGTTTAGCTCCATTCAGTTATTCAAGGCAACTTGAAAAGGCCCCTGCTCACAAATATTTCCAGTCTTACCGTCCATCAATCTATGCTATAGGCTAACTTCCTCAGCCAAATGAAGAAAGTGTAACGGCGAAGCACGCCAGGACGGCAACTCTAACCAGAGCCCTCTCCAGCAAGCCATGGTGCGTAAGCATTCTATCTCCAGGCCTCCTTTCAGGCTTTTCTTTGGGCCAGCCAGCCAGCTCCCAAATTATGAGATGGAGATTTATTGTTAGGTATAAATGTTCAGCCTTAGCTTATGCTCACTTCTGGTTAGCTTTTTTTTTTTTCTTTAACTTAACTTGTTCTCTTCATCTATGTTTTGCCTTGAAGCTTTTCTCCTTTTCTTTCTCCTTGTCCTACTCTGTCTAGCTGCCTGGATGAATGGCCCAGGCATCATCTCCCTTTTTTTCTTCCTCGTTCTCTCCTCTCTCCTTCTTCTTCTTCCTTCTCTATCTCTGTCTCTCTCTTTCTCTATCTCTCTCTCTTTGAGCCTAGATTTCTCCTCTTATTTATTCTCTCTGCCTGCCAGACCTGCCTATTTCTCTCCCGACTTGGCCGTTCATCTTTTTGTTAGACTAATCAGGTGCCTTAGGCAGGCAAGGCGAAACAGTAGCACATCTTTTCATAATTAAACTAATGAAGAATAAATAAATGTAACGCATCCTTACATCATTAAACAAATGCCGCAGCAACAAATATACCATACATTCACGTAGCTAAAGTAACATTCCATAGCATGAATAAATGTAACACATCTTTACATAGTTAAATACTTCACAACAATTCAAGAATTTCTTGGGGCTGGAGAAATAGCTCAGCAGTTAAGACTACTCACTACAAAGGACCCAGGTTCAGCTTCCAGCACCCACTTAGGCAGCTTAAAACTGCCTCTAACTCTAACTCTAGAGTTCCCGATGCTCTCTTCCAGCCTCTACAGGCACCTGCATTCCTATTGTGTACATAAACGCATGCAGGTATACGCTCAAACATATTACTTTACAAATGCTTTTTAAATAATTTTTAACCCTTACCGAAAATACCTGAAAAAAACCTAATAACTTGTATGTGCGTCATATTAGTACCTGTACAAAACAGAGACAACAAAAGGCCAGCAATCTCTGGCAAGAGAAGAAAGTTGAAAATGTAGGGCAGGGTACCACAGGTCTTGGAACATGGTGGAAGAATACTGTCAATCGAAACGCATAAAAGCATCAGACTCCTTAGCCTGCTGAAGGATGCAAGAAAGAGTGCTTAGAAATGATGCGGCATGAATTTGAGAGATGCTATTGTAAAATTTTACCTATTCTTCACCACCCCCAAATTGAGCAAATTCAGGGTGCTTGGAATAAGCACCAAGGCCCATAAGGCTTTACCCAGGCTTATTACATATCTCAATTTTGTCTCCCTCTATACATAAACCTATTGCTACAGAGTCATCTCTCAAATGCATATAGGACAAATTATTTTGCTCCCAAACCCTTAATTGAACATTATAAAAAAGGTTCCTCATTGTTGTTCTGGGCACACTCTCCAAGCAGCAGCTAATTATTTCTCACTATTGATTGAGGAGATGAAAATAATTTATTGGAGCTGGAAAGAGGGCTCGGGGGTTAAAAGCACTTCATTGCTCCTGTAGAGGACCCACTTCCAGTTCCCAGCACCCACATGGTGGCTCACAACTGTGTGTCACTCCAGTTCCTGGGGATCCAATGACCTCTTAAAACTGCAGGCATCAGGCATTCATTAGCCACCCATATATGCATACAGGCAAAACACTCATATACATAAAATAAAAATACACATATTTAAAAGAAAGGAAAGGATTTGTTAATTATTTAAACCCTAGCCACTATGGTGTCCAGATACCAGTTATCCAAGCTATTCAGTTATAAAGATGAACAATTTCATTGTACTGTAAAAATGGGCTGAATTTAGTTAACAATTTCCCTGTAAAACACATAGTTGCTTCTAGCTTTCTTCCTGTCATGATAAGCTTTATCATAAACATATTCCCAAAATACACAAGAAAATAAGTAATGCAAGATGGGCAGAGGGTGTCCTGCTAGCATAATACACCGTCTGGCAGTCAGTGCACGTTTATTGAGGATTTGATGATTGACAGGAGAGGGGAAGGTCTTCAAGAAACACTGTGATCTAAACATTAACTAAAGTAGAAAGGATCGGAGAAGAAAATAAATTTTGCTCATGAGAAATTTGAAAATGATAGATATAGGGAAGGACTAGGGTGTAAACTGGGCATTTGAGGATGATTAGAAATGCAAAATAAAATACCAAAATGCAGAGGCAAACATCCTAGATATAGAAAGAATAACAGGAAGTAGTAGAAAGATTTGAAAGGAGATTATGTTTTGAAAAAAAAAGTGAGCTAGTACAGTGAAGGTTTGTGGTAGTGATGTAAATCTAGAAGAAAAATAGGCTACTGGTAGGTTTTGAAAGATCTTGTAGGCTTGCCAAGAAATTTGGACTTCATTTATAAGAAAAAGAGTTGGGCAGAAGACACGTAAACACTGTTATTGTCCTAACATTTCTTCTTAGGATTCAACAGAAGAGTGTGTGAAGATGTTTATTTGGAATGTTTATAATGAAATTTACAGCAATGTTAAATTTTCTAAATAATATAAATGACCAAATGTGGGGCAAAGCTAAATGAATTATGGGCTGTGCATAAAATGTAGCCACTAAGATAATAAAGATCTTTATTTACTGATACAGAAAAAAAATCCACACTATATTAAGCAGGGAAAGAAGGTTAGAAAATATATAGACCACAACTTCTGTTGTGTGCTGTTTTGTTTTAGGTGATATATATACATAAAAGGGACTGGAAAGAAATGTATCGAAGTGTTACTGATGGTTATTTCTAAACAGTGTGGTTTTCAGAGAAAGATTTGGAAAATCTTTAGTCCAGTGGACATACATTTATATAACCTACTTTTCTACAATGTGTGTGTGTTGTTTTAGGGAACAAAAGCAGTAATATGTTTTAAAACAGTTTTATGGGGAGTTTTACTTGCCAAATGAAAAAAATATTTAATTAGATAAAGAACTCAAAAATAATGATCCCGGTGAAATATATTAAAATCTTGGTCACAGAGATCCTAAGCGTGACTACTGTGAAGTCGCTTCCATTTAATTCTGAGAAGTAATAGGCCTGCCAAGCTCTCTTCCTTGCAGCATCCTGTGACCCTGGGTAGAGTGGGTTGGAAAGCCTGGTCTTAGAACTCAAGCATTTGACTCCAGGGAATCAGTTAATGCACTGACCTTGAATGAGTCAATTTGCTGGCCTCTTGTCACTGACAGCCTTGGTTACCTGTCTTTACTAAGAAGATAATAATAAAATCTGCCTTACTCCTATGACTCTTTCAATATGTAAACTAGATCACAGGTATTTATAATAGAGCTTGTTAAAATCCTAAATAAGTGCTATTTTATGTAGAAGAGGATTTGAGAAGGGAAACCAATTTACCTTCTTTATCATATTTGACTTAATAGGAGCTGTAAAAATTGAGTGGTGGATGAAATCAAAAGAGTGGTGGTTAAATGCATTCAAACATCATCTCATCACTTCAAAGCATAAACATCATTTATTTTATGGATGGAGAGCTGATGCTCAGAGAAGTGCGGTGTCTTATTCAGAGTCAAATGCCAAGAACTGGTGATGTTATTTAATAGTCCTTAACTGTATTACAGCCTCATCTTCACTAAGTGCAACTCAATCACCCTGTCTCCAAGTGAGAATACAGTCCGAGGTACAGGTCACTAGAGTCCAGTGCATCATTTTAAAAAGAAGGACACAACTTAACTGTCCTAGTAAACTTTGTCAACTTGACATTGCCGAGATTCATCTGAGAAAGGAGTCTCCATTGAGAAATTATCTATAGAGATTGGTCTGTGGGAACAACTATGGGGATTATGTTGATTATCTATTGATACAGGGGTGGGGGGCACATCCCATTATGGGTGACACCGTTCCCTAGGCAGGTGTTCAGGCTGTATAAGAAAGTAAGCTAATCATGAACCTGAGTGAACCAGCAACCACTGTGCCTCCATGGTTTCTGCTTTAAGTTCTGACTTGAGTTCCTCCCTGACTTTCCTCAACAATGGTCCATGACATACATGCTGAAATAAGCCCTTTCCTCCTCTAAGTTGCTTTTGGTCGTGGTACTTTTTATGGCAAGAGAAAATAAACAGAACATTAATTCACAACAAAATAATATTTTTTCTTTTTTATTGATTTTATTGAGCTATACATTTTTCTCTGCTCCCCTTCAACCCTCTCCCATGGGCCCCATGCTCCCAATTTATTCAGGAGATTTTGTCTTTTTCTACTTCCCATGTAGATTAGATCCATGTACGTCTCCCTTAGGGTTCTCATTGTTGTCTAGGTTCTCTGGGATTGTGATTTGCAGGCTGGTTTTCTTTGCTTTATGTTTAAAAAACACTTATGAATGAGTACATGTGATAATTGACTTTCTGGGTCTGTGTTACTTCACTCAATATGATGTTTTCTAGCTTCATCCATTTGCCTGCAAATTTCAAGATGTCATTATTTTTCTCTGCTGTGTAGTACTCCATTGTGTAAATGTACCACATTTTTCTTATCCATTCTTTGGTCGAGGGGCATTTAGGTTGTTTCCAGGTTCTGGCTATGACAAACAAAGCTGCTATTTACATAGTTGAACACATGTTCTTGTGGTACGATTGAGCATCCTTTGGATATATACCCAAAAGTGCTATTGCTGGGTCTTGAGAAAGGTTGTTTTCTAATTTTCTGAGAAATTGCCATACTGAAATCCAAAATGGCTATACCAGTTTGCACTCCCACCAGCAATGCAGGAGTGTTCCCTTTACCCCACAACCTCTTCAGCATCAGTTGTCAGCAGTGTTTTTGATATTGGCCATTCTTACAAGTGTAAGATGGAATCTCAGAGTTGTTTTGATTTGCATTTTTCTGATGACTAAAGATGTTGAGCATTTCCTTAAGTGTCTTTTAGCCATTTTAGATTCCTTTGTTGAGAGTTCTCTGTTTAGTTCTGTACTCCAGTTTTTATTGGATTATTTGTTCTTTAAATGACCAATTTCTTGAGTTCTTTGTATATTTTGGAGATCAGACTCTGTCTGATGTGGGGTTGGTGAAGATCTTTTCCCATCCTGTAGGCTGCTGTTTTGCCTTGTTGACCATGACCTTTGCTTTACAGAAGCTTTTCAGTTTGAGGAGGTCCCATTCATTAATTGTTTCTCTCAGTGTCTTGCTGGGTTCTATCTAGGAATTGGTCTCCTTTGCCAATGCATTCAAGTGTACTTCCTTCACAGACCTTGAAAGAATGGTACTCAACTTCATATGGAAAAGCAAAAAAATCCAGGATATCCAAAACAATCCTGTACAACAAAAGAACATCTGGAGGCATCGCAATCCCTGACTTCAAACTACTACAGAGCAACAGTACTGTAAACAGCCTGATATTGGCATAAGAACAGACAGGAGGACCAATGGCACCGAATTGGGTCCCAGATATTAATCCACATACCTATGAACACCTGATTTTTGACAAAGAAGCAAAAAATATAAAATGGAAAAAAAGAAAGCATATTTAACAAATGGTGCTGGCATAACTGGATATCAACATGTAGAAGAATGAAAATAGATCCATATCTATCACCATGCACAAAACTCAAGTCCAAATGGATCAAAGACCTCAACATAAAGCCAGCCACATTGAACCTCTTAGAAAAGAAAAGTGGGAAGTACACTTGAACGCATTGGCAAAATAATATTCTTAAAGATTCGGGTTTCTGAAAATGATCCTAATAAATCACATGTTAGAAAATTTGAGACAATTTTACCAGCTTTACCAAGAAAAAAATCAGCCATGAAGATTCAAAATTCTATTGGTAGTTATTACTAAACAAAATTACGTACATAAAAATTTGTAGGGGAAGATTAAGAAAAAAATTAAAGCCAGGTGGTGGTGGCTCATGTCTTTAATCCCAGAAATCAATGAGCAGAGGCAGGCAGATCTCTATGAGGGTCTCTGAATCTGAAACCAACCTGGTCTACAGAGGGAGTTGCAGGACAGAGAAACACTGACTTGAAAAACACATACACAAGAAGAGGAAGAGGAATAAGGAGAAGGAGAAGAAGGAGAAGGAGAAGGAGAAGGAGAAGGAGAAGGAGAAGGAGAAGAAGAAGAAGAAGAAGAAGAAGAAGAAGAAGAAGAAGAAGAAGAAGAAGAAGAAGAAGAAGAAGAAGAAGAAGAAGAAGAAGAAGAAGAAGAAGAAGGTGTTAAAAATTTAAGTAGCACTGAGGGCACCTCATAGTTGTATATATTTTATGTGGAAAGCATCTCAAAAATAAAAAAAAAAACAGTAATGTTCCAGATCTCAGTTTGCATTCAAAGTACCAGTTTAATTACCAGAGGAAATAGGAATCTGTCCCACGTAATCTACTACATACAAATCATCCTAAGTGTTACTTTCCATAGGACTAACGTCTGGAGGAGAGAAACACCCTCATTTTGTCTTCAGAGTCTGCTGATCGCACTGAGGCATGAAGGCTTCCAAGCAGAGGAAGGCAAGAGGTGGGAGTGGAAGGCTTGTCATTACTGAGCAATGTGGATTGTGTTATTGTTTCTGACCCTGAGTTCTGCATGATCACCCAACTCTGCCTCAAGGACCCAGGGGATAATTCATCATAAATGAAAATGTTCTTGGTAAAGGCGGGGGAAGATCTGGTCATGGCTAGAGCTGGAATTTATGGCATTATAATAAGTTAATTAACTGCTTGCTCATTGCATTTTTAAGAATGAAGATAGCATCTAAATGCATACGCTTATTAGGAGACATCTCTTTAGGCCTATGGAGTGCTTGTTAAGGAAGGTGTCTAAAGATAAATTAAAACAGAGTTTTACGAGGTCTAGGCCTGAACATTAATCATAAGAAATAGAATATTATAGGCTAATGGCACCATAAAGATTTGATTGGGTTACGTTGGTGCACATGTGCTAAAACTGCTAATTTGGAAATACCTGTGTTGTGTAAAAAGACTAAATTAGTTCTTTGCAAGATAATCAGTACACCTGGGTATTTGGAACAATTTTAAAACGCCCAAAAAATTATTTCTAAAGAGCAAAGGACAGAACTGATGCATTGTTTTGAATAATTTCAATGCAACTGTATGAAAACACCTCAAGGATCCATTCAAAAATAATTTAGAGAAACAATGGCACATAATGAGCAAAGTTAAAACACTGACAGCATGTATATGTATACAAATTAGGATCTAGTCAAGAGATAAAGTTAAAACACTGACAGCATGTATATGTATACAAATTAGGATCTAGTCAAGAGATAAAGTCAAGTTTTCACGTGAATTTCAAGAGAGATCAGATGTGGAGTAACTAGGGTCAAAACCTCAAAGGAAAGACTTTACATGATCTAAAATGGATAGAAATTAGCACAAGAGTTTGGATGTAGAAATGATTCAAAGCTACATCTATGCCCAAAGCAAAAGAACCAGGTGGTATGAGTTTAGTAGACAATGCATATGGGTTCCTCTCAGCTAATGAGGAGCACGCATGCTACATTACAGGATCTACTGTGGAAAACAGAAAGAAGGCTTCAAAGAATCCAGATGATTATTAGCATCCATGTCAATACATCTAAATTAGTGCTAAAAATATATATATACCAAAAGGTCACTTAATAAAAGACTTTAAACAAACACTATTGCTGTTTATCTCTAAGAAAAATATAGTTTAAGCCCCCAAAGGACTCTGTAAACTTTAGAGAAAAAAATTTTTTGAAAAAACAAAAAATAGAAAAGAAAAGGAATTGGAAAGAGAAAAAAAGGAAGAGACTTACAATTTAGAAAAAAACGGTTGTGAACCTAGCCTTTCACAGTTGAGCCATCTCTTCAGCCCTAGAATATTTTTTAAAGGAATGAAAGGCAGGAAGACAGGAAAGATGGATAGGTAAGAAGGGAGCAAGAAAATCAAAGGTATAACATAGTCAAAATATAAACTGAGCTATGTAAGAGCTAAAAAGTAAAACCTATTGAAAATTAAAAATCAGATGAAAAGATGGCAGACTTAGGAGACATTATCAGGAAACATTTCATTTCAAAGGTTAATATGTCTGGTTCACAGAGATTTCACACACTCACACATAACCACTAAAATAAACAAAAGCTCAGAGTCCATACCCAAGATCAATCCCAGTACCTCAGGACCATAGTGGGACAAGCAGAAACAGACAGGACCGAGGAGAACAGGCAGCTAAGTGCAGATCCAGTGGGACAAGTCAGCAGGGTCAGGGAGCTTCCTTGCAGAATGTTCCTAGGCTTATGTGTGAGCCCAGTATTAGCTAATTTCTGGCTCTGTTCAGGAGAAACCACAACTTTCAACTGTAAAAATACCAATCAAATTGTTGAACAAAATGCTGACAAAGTAATGAATTACAGTGAGGTTCATGTCCAGTTGTTCACCAACATGACCAGAAAACTAAAGGGGAAGATGCAACAAGAATACACTAAAATGGGTTGAGGGTCAGCTTTTCATTTTGTTTGCTTTTTAATCTTTGTCATGGTATATTTGGGGCATAAAACCTTAAACAAGAAGCCCTAAGGGCAGTGTCTGGTCACTGATTATTCTAAGACCATCTGGCTCAGCATCTCTCCATGCCCTGAACACCATGGAGTAGCCCCCTCTACATCCTCTGACACTGGTGACACATATACACACATGCATTTGTTCCCATGCTGTTCACTCCTGGAATGTCGTCGGTTCTTGATGAAGAAAATCTTACTATGTAAAGTTTGGATCAAATGTTACTCCATTGTAAAACCCTAAGTAGGATTAATTATAAAAGGCAATATATCTATTGGGTCTCTGCTCTCTATCAAACAATGGTGACAAGGACAGTTCAGCCTTCATAGTGCTTACCCTCTCCTCCACCACACTTGGTTTCTGTGCCATGACCCTTCATATGTTCATATTTCTGATTAGCTCAGTTAATAGATCTTGCTTTACTCTTCATGATACCCTGAGCTCTTGGAGAAAATGCACATATCTTCCTATAAAGCCAGGCCTGCCTTTCACTCTATACAATTTTAGCCTTTCTAAGTATGAGTGCATACAGTAGCCATCTGATATATACTTCCTAGTGTGGGAGTAAGGTTGTCTTGTTGTAAAACACCACGACAGCTACAGTATCCTACAGCTTCTATGAAATGGAAACCCCAAGTAGGGTAAAATTTGTAAAGGTAATTAAGAAGGAAAAAGAACTCATCACAATTTCCTGGTGCTTAGAGCCAGGCTGCAACAATCTTCTCTCCCTGAAGGAGTGGCAAAAACACTGAAATTTTAATCAGTCCAAATACCTGCTAATCACTCTGCCAGCCATTCTGAGCAACAGATAAAGGAGTCAGTCTTCTTCAGTTAACCCTGCAGAGACATACTAGCAAAGAAATCCCAAACAAACTCATGTCATATCTGGAGCTCTGAGGGTAGGTGTACCTAAACATAATCAGATTGGATACATTGTTCTCATAAAGCAACTGCAGAGATCATTTCTTTGATCATCAAATCCAGGGATCTATTATAGGGATTGTGCTGGTTACCAGGGCTAATGGATGCAGTTTGGGCTGATGAAAAAAAATAGTGACTGTCAAGATAAAAAACAAGAGTGCAGGATTTGTTGCTACAGTGCTGCTCTGAAGATGAACTCCCATTGCTCTATACTCTGAAGGGTTGGAATATACAGAGCCTTGGGCCTACTGGTCTACCTCTCTCAGGAGACTGAAAATTCTCCAAGGATGAGAAGATGCAGAACAAGTGCCTTATGGTACCTTTGACAAATACTTGCTTTTTTCTGGGTATAGACTCTATTCACTACCAACATATGGTATAGCATACAAGATACAATGTAAATGCTTTCTGTTTGAGACTCTATCTTGAAGACACTAGAGTGTTTTAAGATATCTGCTCCCATTACAATCCTCAATGGAAAATGTAGAGAATGAAAAGAAGAGAAAAGGCAGAGTGAGCAAACAATGAGACAGCCAGGAAATGGATCCTCCCTTAC
Source organism: Ondatra zibethicus (assembly GCA_004026605.1). NCBI lineage: Eukaryota > Metazoa > Chordata > Mammalia > Rodentia > Cricetidae > Ondatra > Ondatra zibethicus. The sequence goes on along the minus strand of PVIU01012450.1, from coordinate 48,576 downwards.
ACCAGCATCTTCTGTTCTGGAGATTACCCTGAAAAGATAAACTAGACTGAGAAGTCATGATATATCCAACATGGATCATCAGGAACTACAGGGTATCTAGGTCACCTATTCTTAAGTATTTATTAAGGGCAATGAGTTATTCTTAGATATAATAATCAAATAGAGGCAATGGATGATTGTAAGAAGACATAATTCATAATAGGCAGACCAAAAGAGGGTGCCAGATTTGCTGAAACTGAATTCATCTTCTGGAATAGCAGGAAGTGTTCCTAACTGCTGAACTCAAGGCCTCAAACATTCATTCCTAAAATATTTCTGAGAGCTTTTATTGTAGGGAGGTGAGGTGCCATCATCATGCTTAGGAACCCTTGCCAGACATTTCTCAGCTCCTAAGGAAGCTTATAGTCTGAGAAAGACGCAGGATGGAGATGGAGTTCCTGCTTCTGTTGGTCAGAGTTTGGTATGATGTGTTTGACTTTATGGTGTTTATAAGGTATCATCCGAATTTTTTCTACTTCTGTACCATAACAAAGTGTTAGACTTAAAGAATGTGTAGGCATCACTTTTTTTCCTTTTCCCTATGTTAAAAGATGCATAAAAGTTAAGTGCCGTGTTCAAAATTATATACAATTTAGAAGCAAATCTGAGAAAGGAATGTAAGTTTCCAGCCCCGCTTTTTTTTTCTAGTAACATCGCACTATGAATCCTTTAGAGGAATAAGGTATTAGCTACATTTACACAGAAAATACAAATTGCTTCCTTTATTAGCATGTCCAACTATGTCATTTTCTTGCCTTTCAATCGACTTTCAGCAATTCTGCTCCAGAATCAGCCTAGCGACCTACCGCAACAAAAGGCACAGCTCTTTATACATATTTTATCATTTCTTTTAAGTCACACTTTGTAGGGTTTCTAAGTTTTCCTCTGCTGTCTCTGGTACCCTGATTTTAGTTAATAGCAGTGAAACAACAAGAGCAAAAAAGAAGTAAAATAACAGTCCTTGATCTAGGCCTGTTTAGTGTGCCAGGGAGAAAAAAACATACCGAGGCTGGAGGCACATGAAAACATGTCAATCAGATGTAATTGCTCTCCAAGAGGAACTCTCTTCCTGCAAGTAAAAACGAACTCATCCCCAATACAGAGCTTTGTAGTGACGACTAATCTACTAATGACCAGCTCCGTGGTTGTCCTCACACGCGCTCAAAATGAACATTTGATTCAATGTGACAGAAAAGGACACCCTGACCAAGTCCCAAGTCATATGTATACATACATATACACATGTCCTTTGTGTTATTGTTATTCTATATGTGTGTATATGTGTATGTATTGTATATATATGTCTACATACACACATATATATGCACACACATGTGTATATGTGTGTGTCATCTCTAAACATAATCAGTAGTGGTGTTATTGCATTATAGCATCATTGATTTCTGAGAATTCCAATGGCATTAAGTATTTCATAGTTATTGAAATGGTACAGATAAATATCAGAACTCTGCCACATTTGAAAATTCTAGTTGTACAGTCATTCTCTTTTTTAAAAAAAAAATTAATAGCCTAGATTTGGCCTGAAGGCATGAAAACCACACCCTTGGTAGTAGTATCTGGAAACTATAATTGGTGGATATATTTAAAGACAGCTTTAAAATATTTTCAGTATAATTTTCCATTAGATTAGAGTCTACTTAAATGGAAACTTAATAGTCTCTGAAAAAAGGCAAACTGCAACTTCTCTCTGAAAAAAAGAAAAGAAAGAAAGGAGGGACAAAGAGAAAGAGGGAGGAAAGAGAAATAGCCTCTCATAGAACCTATTATCACTGCCTATGTTCATTACCCCAAACTTTAATTCTATATTTTAATAATACCAGATTTAGAAAATATTCATAAGCTGAAAGGCATAAATGTTCATTCAAATGAGGAAACAAAATAAAAGCAAAAATAACATCTACAATAAGCCTCCCGTAAAGGTCCATTGTAATTCTCACTTGAGTGACTAAAGGTTGGTACCACCCATTGCGATGCAAGTATTCTCTAAAATAGATTATCAGGAACAAACTGTAAACAATTTGTATAGAAAATACATTTTAAGTTTAAAAATAACTAGCTTTCAGATTTAGTAAGGCCAGGTAAATGGAAGGGGTTTACAAATGTAATGGGAAATGGGCAGAGCTACCAGTGGCACACTTGACCACATGTCCATTCTGTAAGATTTCTTTGACTGGGTATACCTGGGGCTGACTTCACTTACTCATTTATTGGGGTCTAGAGGCAGTGATCATGTTCATGCTGAGGGATATGCTCAAGCTCTCTGCTCTCTCTGCTCTTCCTTTGCCCGGACAATGGATGTTGTGGCATAATACTCTTGTATACTGCAAAGATTTGTCACTCACATTGGTTTAACAAATAGCTGATTGGCCAGTAGCCAGACAGGAAGTATGGGGGGGCTACCAGACTAGGAGAATTCTGGGAAGAGGAAAAGCAGAGATGCAGTTACCAGTCATATGCACAGGAAGCAAGATGAGAATGACTTACTGAGAAAAGGCACCAAGCCATGTTGCTAAACATAGACAAGTATTATGGGTTAATTTAAATTGTAAGAGCTAGTTAATAGTGATCCTGACTTAATAGGGCAAACAGTTTATAATTAATACAAGCCTCTGTATGTTTCTTTGGGACTGAAAAGTTGCAGGACCAAGGGGGACAGAAACTTTTGTCTACAGAGATCTCTTGGTTCTGACCTCCACGTTACAAGGATGAACTCCAGTAAGCACTGGAGCCAACTGTGCCCATGTGGACTCTTCTAGGAGCATGATTCACTACTCAGATGTGGTGTGGGAAATCCTCCTGTATATGTGCTGCTTTGGCCTGTGATAGGGCAGAATAGATATAGGCAGAAAACCTAAATTGAATGTTGGGAGAGAGTAGGCAGAGTCAGTGAAAAGCCACCACTGGATAAAGACGTGCTGGAGCCTTGCTAGTAAGCCACAGCCGCATGGCAATACACAGACTAATAGAAATGGGTTAATTTAAGATGTAAGAGCTACCTGAGTAAATTGGGAGCATGGGGACCATGGGAGAGGGTTGAAGGGGAGGGGAGAGAAAGGGAGGGGAGCAGAGAAAAATGTATAGCTCAATAAAATCAATTTTAAAAAAAGATATAAGAGCTAACCAATAAGAATTTAGAACTAATAGGCCAAGCAGTGATTTAATCAATATAGTTTCTGTGTGATTATTTCAATTCTGGGCAGCTGGGAATGAGCAAGCGACCTCTGCCTATACAGGCGTGCTTCAGTAAAGCAATTCAACTATGAGAACTGCCTTCAGCAAATGGCCTTTAATGTTAGCTCATCTGGGGACTCAAGATATAGTGAGCCATCCTTAATCTCTAACTTTGAAGGATAGTTCACATTCACTGGAGGGTTGACTCAGAAGAGAAAATTCTGGGCAATATTGTCTCAGCTCAGGAAAACTCTGAAGGCCCATTTCCGGTCCAGAACTCTGGGTGCAATTAGCCAAGACTGTTACTGTACATATATCAACATGTTACTTCTCTCTCCTCTTACTTCCCTGGTCCTCCCATTCTAACTTGTAGATGGCATGGACACCCATCACTAACTGTTCCACAAACTATACCACTCTGACCTAGAGTCTACTTCCTGGAGAACTCAACTTGATACAGGAAGACCTTGACCTCTTTTGTAAACATTCTAGATTCTAGAATGAAATTATCTCCCTTAGTTTCTGGATCTAACTCTTGCTGAAGCATCTTCTGCCATAGAAGGTCTAAGCTTGGTTGTAATGAGCACATTCCAGCTATTAATAAAAATCACATTTCATTTCCCTTTTAGTTATTGCCATCATGTCATGGCCCACATGTCATTGGGGGCAGATCAGGATGGGTGATAGAATCCAAACCTTAAAATCACACAGTGTATTCCTAATAATGTCTATTCATACAGTCAACTGAAAAGGTGTAGTATGACTTTCCAGAAATGTCAAAGTTTCTTCAAATCATTTGAATTTTCCCTCTTGAGAATCTTCGTATCCATGACAACTATAAGAATTAAGGATTAGTGAACAGTTCCTGAATTCAGAAAAGTTTTAGAGTTTGAAAAATTGTAATTTAATTATAGCAAGATTTATTGTTATTTAATAAAGAGAAATCATATGAATCTGAAAGAATATTTTATGCCCATTCCCATCAAAAGGAACAGTAGATTAAAATTTCACTAAGAACAATACTTAGGAAAATCATCAATTAACCAACTAGAACATCCTAAGAGAATTCATATTTCAGTGCATATTAAAAACTTCAGAATTTGTGAGCAGAGAAGAATTAGAGAAGGTTAATGTGCACTCAGTGTGAGCAATTCTGAAATCCGGCATTTATTCAAGCCTATCATTTAATTTGTGCTGTGGAAAAAAAAATTTAATGCTTAATTTTTTAAAAAATTGTTCTGCATTAAGCCACAAAGATGATACTCCTATCCTTAATGTTATAAATCTACAAAATGTTATGCACAAAAATGGAGAGAGAAAAGTATTCATAAGCATTCATAAGGTCACAATGATGACAGTGAAGATATGTTACAATTTTGCCTAGACATCTAATAGAGTCACTGAACATTGTCCTCCACTACTATTCAATTGCAATACTTTTCTTGGGGAAGACAGTAATTTAGCAAATTTTGTAGAGGAGAAAAAAAACTTAGATTCACATTTCAACAAGAAAATTAAAATCTTAACCCTTATAAGACAACTCAGCTTTCCCCTACTCTAAAGTTAGAGTAAGGAAGTTGGTATCTTCAGTATAATACTGGCCCATTCAAAATCCACCAAGCATTTAAAAATATAATTTGACAGCTGACACATCTGTCCTATTTGGGAGAAGATGAGAAAGATGTTTTCATTTTTCCTGGCATCTCCAAGCACAGTTCTCACAACTACTATCTCATTGGGCCATCAAAACAGACAGGGATGCTTTCCAGGTCTCAGACTCCACCTATGCCAATGCTCACTCATCCTGAACTTAAAGAATTACATGGGCTTTATATTCATCATTGTGTTTGATCTGTTTTCCTTTCTTATATAAAATTAGTAATTTAAATTTCAAACAGAATTTACATTTTAGTATCAAAAACACTGGCTTTCATTAACATTGTATTGAATCCTACTTCCCACTCACTGGTCTGAAGTTCATCAAGAAAGGACGTTCACAGCTCTTAAATGTGGCATAAACATTTACCAAGTAAATACAATGCAGACTAAACTAGAGAAAAGTAAAGTCAGCACTCCAACAAGAACTAGAGAAGACTTCACCCCTGCCCACAGTCTTGGGATTTTAGCCACTGGTAGAAAAGGTCATAATGCCATTAATGCTCAACCTAATGCCCTGAGTCAATGGTTTCTGGTGTTAGAGATCCTAGCCTTACCCTATTCTGTGGGTTCAGATCTGTAGCTGCTATTGCCACAGTCCCAGGTGTCTCTCACAATCTTACTGAGAGTGCTGTATAAGGTTTCCTTCACATGCTGTATCTCAGGGACCGTGGCTGCTGTTACTACAACCATTGGTGTCACTTGGGCTTACCATGAAGGATCTAGAAACAATCCTCTCCATACAACACAGCCCTGAGATTGGATGCTGCTCTCACAAGACCTGGTGCCATATATACTTGACTCTGGAGATCATCATTCACATCTTCTACAAAGTATACAATTATTTTCATGAGTCACACAGTCTATACAACTAATTCACACTGCTGATATCAGTGGAATTACAAAAGAAATTACAAAAAAATTATAAAGAAATTACAGGGATTATATTTTGTGCTTATTTGTAACCAAAATCACACTAACTATACAATAGTTACTCTATGTCCTAAGTGAATAAAGAACATTGCCTATAACAATTAGTGCATAAAGCTGCAAGGGGCAACAATTAGCTCAGATAGAAGATATCAGCGGAGGGACACAAATGCATGAAAGCACATGAAACACCCTCAAAGAAAAATTGTAACTTAATAATTTGAATAAAGTTCATGAAAACCTACAAAATAACCATTACAAAGATATTCAAGGGTATGCAAGATAGTACAGATAGACAATAGAAAAGAGAAAACAACTCAGAATAAGAACATGAAATTTCTCAAATATACAGAAGTCAGGAAAAAGAGAATCTTTTGAAAATCTTGAAACTGAATATTATAATCAATGAAATAAAAAATACAGTAGAGAGCATCCAAAGCAGACTAAAGCAAGCAAAATAAAATGTTTTTAAATATGAGGACATACATTTTGAATTAACACAGTCATAGAAAGGAAAAAGAAGGAAGAAATTGCTTTAAGATTTCTGGGATACAATTACGTGAACAGATGTCCATATTATATCATAATTTTACCTAAAGAGTAAATCAAATGAATAGTAAAAGAAAAACTTCTAGAAACAAATGAATGAGAAAACAAATATCCCAAAAATATAAGGGATATATCTAAAACAGTACTGAGAAGGAATTTTATATCAACAACTTACACATCAAGAAGAAAGGTGGGATGGGGAGATGGTTTAGTAATGAAGAACATTTGCTGTTCTTCCAGAGGCCCTCAGGGAAGTTCCCAGCATCCAAATCAGGCAGCTCACAAATGCCTGTAACTACAGTACTTCTGCCTTCCTTTGGCCTCTGCTCACATCAGGACATGTGTGGCATACCCAGAGAGACACCTATACAGAAATAGAAAATAAAAATAAGACTGTAAAAAACTCAGAAACATCTCAAACAACCGAACAAAATGCTAATGCCCAGAAGCTTAGACCTCTAATCCCAACACTCAGGAAGTAGAAGCAGGAGGATTGGTGTGAGTTTGAGGCCAGCCTACGCTATGATAGAGGCTTCCGGCTAGTGAAAAAAACCTGCAGTGTTTTAGTAGGATGAACGGAATAGACAAACCTTTGTCTAGACTAACCAGGAAAAGAGAGGAGGGACCCCAATAAAGTAAAATTGGACATGGGTTAGGAGTTACACAGCTGATTCCACAGGCAAAGCTTCACACGGAACTCCTGAGGAAATGCACACATCCTGGAAGATGTAAGACAATCCGGGAATACACACCACATGCAGATACAGCCTAGCAGGAAATAAGTGCACACTCTAAAGAGCACGGAAATGAGGAAGTGAGTTTGAACTACTTTCCAAAGGTCCAGGGTTTGATGGTTTTGCTGCTGTGTTCCAGGAAACTCTAAGGGAGGGCTAATCCCAACTCTTTGCCTACTTAAGAAACTTGATATAGGAGAAATTCGGCCAAATTCTTTGCAGCTTACTTAAGCTGCAAAGAAGACTCTGCGATCAGTCCAGTTGCCTGGAAGAGGTTTAGATCAACTGAGTCCCTTGGAAAGGACACTCTATAACCTGTTGAGCTACCTGCAGGCTATGCAGTGTGCTCCAGGTTCCCAGCTTTTGTGAATTGTCACCATGCTGAGGTGGCCATCGGTGATGCAGCTGTCTTTGAGCCTTTTATGTTCCTATAAGTAACCCCTCATTCATATTCCTGTAAGTGACCCCAATAAAGTTCAGTGGTTCACCACGCTGGGCTTTGGTGGTGTATGCGCTTTGTTTTGTTGTGGTTCCCTACTGTTGTGAGTAGATGTGGGTGTTCTGTCTCCCCAGGACAAGTCATGCCAAACAACAGCAAAGCATCAAAATATAGTATACTGTGATTAAGTTGTGTTTTTCCCAGGGTTGTTCAGCATATATACAAAGTAATATACATGGTATAACACATCAACATAATGATCTGTAATATACATGATCTGTAATAAACATGGAATAAACCTTTGATAAGACTGGTCCTTTCCAACTAAAAATAAATCCTGTCAATAAATGAAGTATAAAAAATATACCTCAAAATACTAATGGCTATATATAAGAAACATGCAGTCAGTATGTCATTGAGCAAGAATGAATAAAGCCAGTCAACTTAATATAGGGGAAAAGGCAAGCATAAAGCTCCTATTTAATGTGGTGCTGAGAATCTTAGGAATAGTGATTAGGCAAGGGAAAGAAATAATAACATACAGATTTAAATGGGAGAAGTTAAATGATCAATTTATGCATCTGATGTGATTTCATATAGAAAAAGACCTGAGTCCTCTGTCACAAAATGATATAAATTAAATATGCAAAACAGCAACACTGTGCGTGTCATGTATGGATGGATGTTCATGTGTAGGAATGCACTGCATATCTGTCTCTGTGTATACATATGTGCTGCTATGTGGAGGCCAAAGTAAATCTCATGTGTCATTCATTCTTAAGGAACCGTCCATCCTTCCACCTTGTTTCTCTGAGGAAAGTTTTCTTGCTTGGACCTGGGGCCCATTGACCAAGCTAAACTGGCCAGCCAGCAAGTCTCATTGATTTGCCTGTTCTTTGCTGCCACAGCAACAGACCTATAAAACACACCACCATGCTCAGCTTTTCACATAGCTCAAACACATGCCCTCAACGCAAGTACATTACCAATTGAGCCACCTCCCCAACCATTTGTGGGTCTTTGGTTTTTACCTTTATTTCCTTTTAAAGAGCAAAAATGTTACATCTCATTTGAAAACTTTTTCCTGGGGATTTTTTGCCTGTTTGCCCTCACTCGAAATGACAAGTTCATCCATCCTCTTCCTGAGGCATTCATTCACCACTGTTAGAACCTACTCTTTCTATTGCAACATAGACTGAAAAGGGGAGCTCTCTAGAACTCCTAACACTCCAGCACCAGAATGGGACTGCTGAGACATCCAGTCTTACGGACTGAACAACTGACAGATACTTGGCCTTTCCATCAGGAGACAGTCACCCTGGCCTGTGAGGGCATTAGGCACACGTGTGGTGCAAAAACATAGATGAAGGCAAAAGACCCATACACATCAAAAAATTTAAAATTTAAAACAAATCTGACCAATGAAATGACTCAGCAGGTAAGGATGCCTGCTGCCAAGCCTTATGATCTGAGTTCAATCATGCTGGGGAGAGAGAGCTAACTCCCAAAAACTGTGCTCTGACCCCTCAGCACATACTCCTTGGCACATGAACACACACACACACACACACACACACACAGTGTAAAAAAATGTAAAATAGAAATAAAAATTAAGTCATAAAAACTTTTACTGATAAATTCCAGTGCTGATCACAACAGAATAGACTGCCTCAAATTATCCCTCTGTTAAGAAAGCCTATAAAACCTAGATGAAGAAGATGGCTGTTTAAAGGTAACCACAGGACCAAAGTAGCCAGAACATGAAAGGCAAAAAATCCTAGAGTGAAGGGAATGGGTCCAAAGTGAGCAACCTGCTCCTTCTGTTTTTCCCAGCAGTACAGAGATTTAAGTGAAGAAAGCCACATAGCTCCTTGGCATTTCAAGTGCAAAGTTCAAGGCTCCATAGTCAATAAGGGCTCAAGAGACCAAAAGTCCAGAGAAAAAAGAATTTTGGATAATGGGATGTTTAGCTTTGGCTGTCAACATCATCACTGAATCCTTGGTTGCAAAAGCCAAGGGAGCTTAGACACCAATTTCTTGACTTGAGCATAGCACTCTGTCCTTCACTTTGCATACCATGAATATTTACAAAATCTTTGATCTTTAACTTCAACATGCATAGGCCATTGGAAATGCCCATCTTATTTGTAACCTGGACACAGAATGACATTAAAACTATATTCATGCATAATAAATACAGAATGGCACATAGATATCAAACAAGCAGCAGGCCTTTAGAGTTCTTCAGCTTTCTGCCAAATATCATCTTCCTTAAACCTCTATTAGTAACAACAACAGTAATAATAAGTTACTGTTATTACTGTGTAGGTGTATTCCATGGAATTTATCTTCTCCTTCCACTTCTACCTACGCTGGTTCCAGGGATCAAATTCAGGTCCTCAGGCTTGCACAAGTGTGTTTACCTGCTGAGCTGTATTGTTGGCCCCAAGCGTAAGTATTTCTGTTTCATCAAACCCTCTTTGTCAGTTCTTACACAAGAACAGTTAACTTTGTTAAAGATGGAGTGTTTTTTCTACAGAGCCAGTAAGTTCAAACTCTTTGCAAAAAAAAAAAAAAAGAAAGAAAGACAAAGATAAGCCTCATTATTTAATTTCTCAGTATTATGACCTTAGGTGACAGCAGCAGGTGTCCACCATTTGCATCTTTCTTGGGATCTCACAGTAGAAAGCATCCAGGTACTGTTTGGCCTCGCAGCTACCATCGTGCTCTGGGAACCATCAGCCCACTGTTCCTTTATGAACATGACCAAGTGTCTCCTCGGAGGTCTACAAAGAATAGCCTAATAATACTGTGTGGCAATAATACACATTCATTATGCAAAATAACAACTCAGTGTGGAAACTTTAAATTATTTAAAGTTCACTTGACATCTACCCTTTAGAAGCAATTATCCTCAAAATTCTTGACCGAATAATGACAACTGCTTAAGATGGCTCTACAAAGATTCTCATGGCTATGTGTCTTAACATATCAAAGAGGACATTGGGATATGATTCTGGTTATGGGCCTTAGTGTAGGGAGATGGTCCTGTGTTATGTGGGCGAATCTAAGGCAATCATGATCACCTCTGCCTTTAAAATTAAAACTGAATGTTAAAATTGAAACAAAAATTAAAGTGCCTAAATTTCTTTATAGGCAGTGTATTCAAAAATTAACTCAGTTAAGGGTTAGGGGCATAGCTCAGTGGTGCAGGACTTGTCAAGTGTGTGTGAGGTCTTGAGTTCACCACATGGAATTGCAATAATAATGACAATAAGAGAGTCCATCAGATACTTCAAATTTTTATTATTTGTGTGTGTGTGCCCGTGTGTGTGTATGAGTGTATGTCTGTGTGGTGTGGGTCAACATGTATGTCACAGCACATGTATAGACAGCAGGGGATAACTTCATTAAATTGGTTCTTGCCTTTCACCTATACGGAGGCTCTGGGGTCAAAAGCAAGTCATCAGGCATGCATTATCTAGGAACAAGCTCCTTTTCCTAAGGAGCCATCTTGTAAGCCCTTAGCTAATACCTTTAAAAGGTTGTGGGAAAAAAAGTTGAATGTTGAAGTCAAGTTTTAAATGGTGTTTCTGACTTAGACGTAATGTATTTTCTTTTATATAATGAAGAAAACAGCACATTCCCATTCCATTCTCTAAATTCCACTTTTGGTGTTATTTGTTTCACTACAGCAGAGTTGGCATTTACAGTCTGTTCTGTATCCCAGTGATATTTCCAGTTATCGTTTCCCTGGCTCCGTGTTCAACACTGATCCCCTTTACCTCAGCTTTCCTCGTGGACCTAAAAAGATAAAAGAAAAAGATTTATCTGTTGGTTGACTGGAGTTATGTATTTCCAAAAAAGACTTGAGTGGTGGGTTTTCTGGGTCTCTGTCTATAATGAATATTTTAAACTCTAAGCTGGAAGAGTATGATGGTTTGCTATGTTATTCCTTGAGTATATTTTATTTACTTCATGATTTTGCAGATAGCAACTAAATCTTTTGGGTAGCAATATTACTAGGAAGAAACTAAGCCTGGTCTAACACTATTTTATGTTTTAAGTTTTTCTTTCTGTTACAAAAGGAGTCTTAGTGCTGGGCAGATGGCTCAGTGGTTAAGAGTACTGCCTGGTCTTCCAGAGGTCCTGAGTTCAATTCCCAGCAACCGCATGGTGGCTCTCAACCAACTGTAGTGGGCTATGAAGTCCTCTTCTGGAATAAAGGAGTACCTGCAGATGGTACACTCATATAGATAAAATAAATAAGTAAATAAATGACCTTTTAAAAAGATTCTTTGGCAATGAAATTCTCTAGAACACTTTTAATATTTCTTACATTTTGTTTATGTATTGGGGGGATATGCATGCATGCCACAGTGCATGTGTGGCAGACAGAGGACAACCTGTAGGAGTCGGTTCCCTCTCTGTAGCCTGTGGTCTCGGGGAATTGAACTTGGGTTGTCAGGCTTGGCCACAGGTACTGTTAATACAGTAAGCTACCTTGCTGACCCCTACAATGCCTTATTGTGTGTACAGCTTAGAACAATCATTTTCTACAACAGAGTAAATACTGCTTAATCAAAACCCATCTGTTACTTTTTTTTTGTACAATTTCTTCAGTTACTAGAGTTTGCTTTTAATCACATTGACTCGTTTTCTCTTTTCTATGGCTTTCCTCTCTGATGATTTCCTCTTTCACTTCTTTTCTGATCATTGCAAGCTTCCTTTTTCATTTCCTCTTGTTTAGCGCTTCTTTCTTTGAAGGCTAGGCCATCTCTTTTGAGCTTTTTAAAGCAGATATCAAGTGCCTACATTTCGAGACTGAAATTGTCTGCCTCACTCTACTTAGCTGCTCCTGCAGTGTATTTTTCCTTTTGCCTCTTCAGTATGTTTTTCTCTCTCTTCCATTTTGTCATTTATGTGTGTAGAGCCCACACAAGATCTTCTGTGGTTATTACTCATCCTTCTCCAGTGCATCTGGCTATTTGTTGAAGAATGCTGTGAGGAGAGTATTAAGTCAAGGCAACCAGGACTTTCTACAACTCAAGTGTCTTAAACATTCTTGTCATAAGTGGGTCACCACCTAGGCAAAATGGCAAGCAAAGAGATGAGCAAATAAAATTGTAGCTTCCTTTGAATATATTTTTAAAAAGTAACACCTTCAACAGTGCCTTAAGAACTGTGTTGAGGCACTTTCCAGTAAGAAGACTAGAGCTATTTTGCCCATTGGACAATGAAATGTCAACATTTGAATTCATCATCTGCCATAGAATCCTCATTGTTAATCTCTGTGCTACCCAACCTTGCCCTGTACAGTTTAGTACAGCTGGTTAACAAATAGATCAAGTCAGTGTGTTGACACATCATCTCACTTCAGTATCATTTCCCCACTTCCATCTTGAGTGTTCGTACCCTAGATCTGATGGAAAGTTCCTTAGGAAAAAATAATTTCAATACAGAGATATCTACTTTTAAACAAATGGTCAGTAATGCTCCAGGTTCAAGGTTACATTTATGGGCTCTAAACTCAATATCCCCTCTGACCCACATTGTCTGCACAGGCATGATTCAGTTGTAGCTGTGTAACTGGAGGTTTTTCTCCCACCCACCAGTCCCCAAAGATCTACTCTGAGGTTTAATATTATTTATAAACTTTTTGGCAGACGGTTCAGGTTTCTTATTGGCTAGCTCCACATATTTAAATTAACTCATTTCTATTCATCTGTGTATCACCACATGGCCCATGGCTTACTAGTAATGCTATGGCATCTTACTCCTCTAGGGGCTGCTGGTGTCTCCCTGACTCTGCCTTCTTTCTCCCTGTATCTCTTTGGATTTCCCACCTAGTTATATTTTACCCTGCAAAAGGCCAAAGCAGCATCTTTATTAACCAATGGTAACCAAAACTTATTCATGGCATATGGGCACCCCACATCATAGCTGGTATTTTGCTTTTTAAAGAGTGTGCTTTTTTCCCCTAGTTTTCATTTTCAATCAATGGATTGTGAGGAAAGCAAGTACAGAATGATTTTACTTAAGTCATTTTTAATGACTTCTTAAAAGAAAATAAATAAGACCCTATTCCATTGGTTTATGGATGTGAGTCAAAGTTTGGACATAGGTCAATAATCTGTACGCTAGAGTGATGGTCACTGAAGAACAGATGGGAGGGAGGGAACTGGTCTGGATGCTAGAGTGATGGTCACTGAGGAACAGATGGGAGGGAGGAACTGGTCTGGATGCTAGAGTGATGGTCACTGAGGAACAGATGGGATGGAGGAACTGGTCTGGATGCTAGAGTGATGGTCACTGAGGAACAGATGGGATGGAGGAACTGTTCTGGATGCTAGAGTGATGTCACTGAGGAACAGATGGGAGGGAGGGAACAGGTGGTGTAGATCATTAGAGGACTGCTTCTCTAGAATGCAGAGAGCCCTGGGTTCAAATCCCAGTACACATAAAGCTTGGCATGGGGGTGCATGTCTGCCTCCTCAGTGCATGAGATGTGAGGCAGGAAATAACAAATCTAAGGTCATCTGAGCATATAGCAAGCTTGGAGCAATCCTCAGCTATAAAGATCCTGTCTCAAAGACAAATAAATAAAAGAATGAAGAAAACCTCAATGGTAATAGCAATTATCAGAGTACAAAATTTTTTAAAAAGCAATATATTTGCATTATAATATGCTACAATCTTAAGAATCATACAGAAAAACATTCTTTAATAATAGTGACTGTAATTTGGAATCTTGGTGCAATTTTCTAAATGTCAGATTAGAGCTTTGTCGATATTCCCAAAGGGGCCTTGGAGTCTCTGCAAGTGAGGACAAGGGGTCTTAGCACAGCTTTGGACCATTTCTATCAAATAGTGTGAGCAAACCCATCATAGATTTAAACTTGATTATGTCATAGTCTCAGGCATTATTTCCACAGATAGAGTGCACTCCACTGCATGTTTGATGAAAGTCTACTCCATGTCCCATGATGCTTAGCTTTCAGGTTTTTAAGTTCTTAACCTTCTACTGGATGTACATTAAGATAAAGCACACTCAGAATTTATCATGATCCTCTGACCACACACTCAAAAGATTTTACACCAGGCACATATTTTTCACCTCTTGTTAATAGTGGGATACATGAAAGCTGTGTTTTCCACATAACAACTGCTTCCCTTCTGTGCTGGTTTGAACAGGAATGGGTCCCATAGACTCATGCATTTGAATGCTTGGCCATAGCGAGTGGCACTATTAGGAATTATGGCTTTGTTGGAGTAGTTGTGGCCTTGTTGGAGGAAGTATATCACTGTAGAAGTAGGTTTTGAGGTGTTATATGCTCAAGCTATGCCCGGTGTGGCACACAGTCTCCTTCTGCTGCCTATGGATCAAGATGGATCAGTTTCTCCAGCACCATGTCTGCCTACATACTGCCATGCCTCTCACCATGATACCACAATGGACTAAACCTCTGAAACTGTAAACCAGCCTCCATTAAATGTTTTCCTTTGTCATGGCAGAGTTCTCATGAACAGAGTGTCCCTTTACAGCAATAGAAACCCTAAGACATCTCAATATTTCAGAATCTTCATCCTGTTCAGTGACAAAAGGAATGTTCAGCCCGAAAAAAAAAATAGACAGAGCAATGGTTTTCTTTTCTTTGACCCTCAGCCTCAACAAAAGAACAGCTGGCAGCTCCTATACTGAGGAGATAAATTTCACTTCAGTGACTCCCAAATCATCTTGCACAGAGACCTGGGCCTAGAGAGGAGGCTCAGTCGTTAAGAGTTCTTGCTGTGATTTTAGAGAACTGGAGTTTGTTTCTCAGCAGCTGTGCAGAGCAGCTCACAACTACCTGAAACTCTAGCTTCAAACTATCCTACACCCTCTTCTGGCTTCTTTGTGCACACGCGCATGTGTACATGGATACGCACAGGCACACACAGAGACACACAAATGAAAATAAAATCTGTCTCTTTTTTTTTAAGATTAGTAATTTAAGGCAGGCTGTGGTGGCACACGCCTTTAATCCCAGCACTCGGGAGGCAGAGGCAGGCAGATCTCTGTGAGTTCATGGCCAACCTGGTCTACAAGAGCTAGTTTCAGGACAGGCTCCAAAGCTACAGAGAAAACCTGTCTCAAAGAAAAAAATTAGGAGTTTAATGCTGAATACTCTCAAACTTGGGCAGTGGGTTGATATATCCTTATTTCTGTCTGTCTAAATGTAAACATTGCTTGTGGAGAAGTTCTCTTGGCACTGCCGATAGATAGACAGAAAGCCTACACTCACTACTCATTCACCTACAATGCCCTGAACTGCTAAGTTCATAGATTTAATCGCACGCTTCCCCACTTCCTCTTTCTTTGCTTAGCATCTTATACGGGGTACAAAAGCATATAATACAATATTTTTGTGCTAAGACAAAGGTCACTATTTAATATTTTAGCTATCATGCACTAAAACACTATTAAAATATTCTAATTCTCTGCTTGGGCTCAAGCCAGTACCCAGTAGTCTGAAAACCATAGCCCACATAATGGTATTTGAATTAATAAGAATCTCTGTCACCTGGTAGTTATCCGCAGGGTCCTTACAACTCTCACATATGCAGTTTCTGATAGGTCCATCACAGTTTTCCAAGTGAAACTACTCCAATACACACTTTTCCAAGTGAAGCTCTATCACTTTTCCAGAGAAGGGAAGAGAAAGACATGTGATCTGGACTATGATTGCTATTATCCCAGACAGCATTGAAAGACATTTAACTAGACATATACTGTTGGGGGAAATTGCAGTGCCTAAGTTCCAGTTCATTACTTTGGGGGTTGTGTTGCTCTTGTCAGGGACTTGGATGCTGTAAGATGGCCTAAACCCAGGTCAGAGAGGCTACAATAGCACAAAGGCAATTATGGCACAAGAAAAATGTTGTCCACTAATCAGCTGGCAATCAATTACTAAGAGTAGATAACCCGTTCCCCACTTGGGCTCTTCGGTATTAATAGTGCCATCCCGTAATGACTTCAGGCTCATGCAGGTGCATAAAAGGACAGACTCGAGCACACCGCTTCCAAGATTAATGAGCTCTGTCAATTTGCCCAGCAGACGTCTGATTCTCCAGCTTTCCGTAGCTACTGGTTTTACACATGCCTCAGATTTTCTTTTCTTTTCCCTCTGAAAAAATTAGCTAGTAATTTGAACACATTCAACATGCGTGCATCAACCCTAATTTTGCGATGAAGTATGAGTCAAAAAGGCTCCTCATCTGAATATTAGCACAGCAAGTGGCTCATAATGGCAGGGATTCTTCGGTCATATTTTATGAGTAGTTGTCGCAATTAGTGACGTCCAGGATTCAGAGCTATAGAAACCCTTCATTGTGGAATAATGAAAACCTAGCATCATGATCATCTCCATTTCCTCCCTGGTCCAAAAAGTGGAAAGGCAAACTATGTGTGTATGCTCTAATAAATAATGGAGCTGTTTTAAAGTCTCCTGCAATACAAACGGTGTGAATGAGGAGGAGACTTTTAGCCTGCTGATTCTCTGGGTAAAAGCTATTGAGCTTCTTACACTCCCCCACCCTGAAGGAAAACGCTGCATTGTCCCAGAAAACCCAGTCGCCCAGACCTATACATTTATGTCAGAACAGGAATTGCCTATAAACTGAAATGAATATCAGGAAATTTGCTGTTCCTCCAAATTGATATTTTATAACCCAACTACTGTAAAATCTCATAATCTTTAAATACACGAGGTCAATGTACTAAATAGCTGTTTTATGATGCTACCTAAAGCCTCTGATTTGTTTCTTGTGGGGACTGAGTCTTCATAGTTCATGGCTCTCCCTCAATTGCTCTTTCAATGAGTATCTGAATAAAAGGAGATGAGCACCTGACTTCAAAACATTATTCCCGCCTTTACCTCTATGCCTCCATTTAATGCCGTAAGCACCCATCCGTGAAGTCTTTTCCAGACTACATTTATTGGAAACGAGATTTTGCTAATTAATTTTTGTATGAATGTCTTCTGATGTGGTATTATCAATAATTTCCAGTTTTAAAAAAAGATAAAATAAGGAAAAAAAGAAAAACCGAACAACTCACATAATTATGCAATTTTCACATAAATGGATTTAAGCCTACTCTATTTCCCAGTTAAGTTTATCATTGATCTGTATCATTCATAGGGTCTGTTTAAATTATTATTTCCTACAGTAAGAAATATGTCTGACCTGGAGAAACTGTTCCTTAGAAGATATCAGTACCTGTTCTATGTTTGGAGAATAAGTCTGTGTCTCAAAGGCCATGGTATTTGAAGCTCATATCAAGGACAGATTTTAAAAATATTGTTCTTTGAACAATTCCATATGGATGTAGACTGAATTTTCCTCACCTTCACTCTACATCCTCCCTTCCTTCTTTCCAACAGGCCCCTGAAGCATTAGTCTAATTAATCTTAATCAATAAAACCAGGAGTCACTTATCGGGCTTAAAATCTGGAAGATCAGAGAACCAGAAGCGGCTGCCAGTTCCTTCCTACCTGTCTCCTTCTTCAGTCCAAAGGGGCTGAGATCCTGTCTCCACCCCACCTTATCACTTCCTGTCTTCACCTCCTGCATGCTGGGATTAAAGGCATCAGCCACAAATGCTAGGATTAAGGCATGTGTCACCACCTCCCAGCTTCTATGGCTAACTAGTGGTTAGCTTTGCCCTCTGATCTCCAAGCAAGCTTTATTTGCCAGAACACGAACAAAATATGGTACAACAGCCCCATTCTACTTTGGTGTGTTAGTGCATGTGTTTGTGGTGTGTGTGTGTGTGTGTGTGTGTGTGTGTGTGTGTGTGTGTGTGTGAAAGAGAGAGAGGACAGAGACATAGAGACAGAGAGAAAGAGAGAGACTCGCTGAGTTTCATTAAAGTCGCTTGCATCAACATGAACAGAGAGTTATTTACATGAACAACTTATCAATGGCTACAGTACTTAAGAAAATAACACCTGTGCCCAGCATCCATTAGCTCTTTATAGTCTCTCAGATAAGGGTGAGGCCTCATGGACCCCCCTCCCTTTGCACGGTGAAAAGGTGACTGGTAAGATGATGTTCAGGTTTTGTGCAGGTGACCACAGCTTCTTTGAGTTTGAAAGAGTAGTGACAGTGTAGTGCCCAGAAGATACTGTTTCTGCAGCTCTCCTCCCCATCCTCCAGCTCCTGCAAGTAAATAATGTGCCATAAACCTTTGATTGAAGGAATAATGTAGATGTCCTTTTAGAACCAATCACTCCAGTCTTTTATTCTCTACTCTCTGACCAGGTGTGCATTTGTGTATTAGGTACTACCCACTGAAAAAAAAGAAAAGTATGACTGCCCAAGCCTGAGAACAGTACTAAAGCATGAATATAAACATGAGTATTTAGAAGGCAGTTTATCACCATCAGACTCAGACACTTCACCCAATGGAAATGAGAGACATTTTATTGTAGCCAGACCCCTTGAGTTTAGGGCTTGATGCCAACTCACTTCTACTATCAACAAGCTTAGTCTCCCCCAAATACCTACCAACTCTGAATAGAGCTCTTGACAAACCTTTCATGTGGTTCCTCTATATAAAAGTATCCCCATCCAAATGAAGGTTTCTTCATCCTGGAAAGCATAACCTCAATGGCAAACCTCTAACCACTATCCATGGTCCCACAACAAGTGTCAAATCGAGAGATGCTCTTGGTTGCATCCCATCACATGTATATGTGTATGTATATGTGAGTTGTTTGAATTTATTATCATCATGTAAACGTCTGATGTAAGGGAGAGTATTCTTATGGTATGTGCATATGTGGAGAACCCAGGACAACTTTGTGGAGTTGCTTCTCTGACTCTACCTTTATGTGGGCCTCAAGGATGAATTCAGGTTCTCGGGCTTCCTAAGCAAGCGCCTTAACCCTCTGAGACATCTCACCAAGTACGTATTTTTCAATTCCATACTTAAAAATATCTATGAACTCTTGATCAATTAAACTGACACTTTAAAGGCCAACATTTGTTGGCTATATTTTCAACTGATTCTAATGAATGTATATTATTGTTATCATTACTATATAAAAACAAGTTAAAAATAGAAATTGCATCCCTACTATGCAGACTATGCAAGGAGAAATGAAAACTTGGGTTCAATTTCAATATATTTAAGGGAATGTGGGAAGAGATGAAGACAGGAGTAGCCTAGGATGTGTAGTTTTAGCTGTGCACATTGTCATCTGGAAAAATAAATTGGATAACGGAACTTTAGAGGGAGGAGGATTAGTCAACCCTTAATCTGTCACATACACATTGGTCACAAGTGAGAGGGTCCTCAAGCTTTTGTGCCTTGTCTCTTCTTCAGCCCATCTCATGCTGGCAATCTGCCAACTACAACTTGACTGTAGGAGGGGACTTCAGGGTACAACTACCCAAACAACCGAAGGGAAGTTACACGCAAGAGGAAATTAAATAAATTTACCTGCCTTAAAGGACTGGGAAAAGTTGCCTCTACATAATAGCTAAATTCAAGAGCTTAGGGACTGTTAGAGTCCTTTTCCTTGGCTCCTTTCTCAAAAGGTAAGTTTCCTCTGGGTAGCAAAGAAAATGGCCATTGACCATCTACATCCTACAGACTTAGCATCACCAGTGGAGAGAGTGATGGTGTGCGGTACTGACCTCCTAAAGAAAGAATGTCCTATCACAGCCCATCCTACGCTAGGAGTTCTCACATCTGGTAGAAGCTGGTAGTAAACAAGGCTATTGGAAAGCTGAAGTAATACATCCCAACTTAAATACTTAAATAGTTACTATCCATCGCCGGTCCATCGCCGGTCTCTGCGAGAAACTGTCACTGTCAGACCTTTGATGCTAAGGTCTAAGAATATCACAGTCTGAATTGTATTCCAAAATCCGGAAGTTGCTGCACATTCCACAGAAAAACGTGCCAGGCTACATAAGCTCCCCAAACCATGCAAACTGCATCTTACTCTTGAGTATTTAAAATTCTCATCAGTGTGTTAAGGTTAGCAGAAGGTCCTGAAGCAATCTTGCTGATAGTTTTTATATAGTCTAGTGTTTACCACTCAATAGTGTTTTGTTTGGGTGTTGTTTTTGTTTTTCTGTTTTGTTTTGTTTGGGGTTTTGGTTTGTTTTTGTTTTTTCATTTTTATTTAAATAGAAGAAACTCAGTCCTGTAGAGCCAGTTCTTGAATTTGGAACAAAAACTTTGCAGGCAAGAAAGAAATGAGAATTATAATTTACATTTTAAAATGTGTTTCACAATCTGCCTTCATCAAGACACGATTTCATGCTCAGAGCATAATGCCTGTCGTAACTACAGCAGAGGTAAACAGAGATCAAAACAGCACAATCGGTTCACTTGGTGTGTGGTATGGTACTATAAGATCAAGTTATTTCACAAGCAGCTCTATCTTCCATCAGGATTCTAAGTGCATTTTGACAAGAAAAGGCTGAATGGTCTGTGCTGTTTACTATACAAGTGTTTTTAGCTCCTTAATTACATGCCGAAGTACCTGGAAACGAAGTTCTCTTTTTCTGTACAACATGCCTAATGCTGCATTGTCTAAGTTGAAACTACTACATGTTTCTCTTTGTATTCAAGATGTTGCCTTGTGGCGTCTGTGTACACATCTTGCTGACAGTAAGCACTTGCCTTCAGCAGCAATTAAATTTGGGTAGCCACCCTCCTCTGGTATACCTTCCGCTTCTTACATTCATCGCTACCAGTGTGCAGGGCACTTCTACCACACAAATCTGTTCTGAGACTAATAAAATGCCACCCAACTCAAGTGACACCTCCTCTGTGAAGTCACCCCTAATAATACTATTAGATTGTATTCACGGGGCACTTAACCATGTGCTATGCACTAGACACTTTGAATGCTATTTATTCAATTCTCCCACATCTTAAAATTCAATGGAGTCAGTGTGGTGGCTTTTGTTCTTTGTTGGTGCTGTTGGTTCCCTTTTTGTATAAGTACTAGCCATCCCATCCTGATTATCACTTCCTTTTTTTTAATTGAAAATTAAAGGTTTATTTTAGGCATTTTCCATGGCTGTCCATTTCTACAGACAGGACAGGAGCTTTCCCACCCCAGCCTTCTGACACAGCACCGTGCAGGTGTTTTGTGGCAGATTACAGATATAAAAGGTTACACAGTGTATTGAACTGAGGCTGACTCTGTTGAGGGACAGAGGTGGCTGTTAAAACCAAGTAAATAGGCGCTTACTGAGACACATGAACCTTGAACATCATCATAATCTAAGCGCTCTGAAAAGTGGCCCATCGTCTGGATCAGATGTTCCCTAAATAAAGTCCATTATATAAAAAGAAAGAGGCAGGAATCCATTCACTGAAACTGATATTGTGCCTTTAAAAAGTGTTTGATTTGAGCATTTAAAATGCTGTGCTCTGCTGCTGGTTTAATTTTTATAAATGTTCTCTTGCTTATAGATCTTCTCAATAGGTACATCAGAGGGAAAGGAAGCAGGAATGAGCTCCCCATTCAGGCGCTCAGTACACTCCTGCTTGATTGGAATGGATATTGTACATAATAGGTCCCTACAGATGTTTCCTCCAGTGGGGCGCATTGAATTTCATTTAAATGCCAAGACACAAAATCTAAAACAATGTGACTTTAACAAAAAATCTGATGAGGAATTTGATGAGAAAATGGCAAGAATTCCTGTGGCATTTGGGTAACAATTTCAAGGCTTCGTTTTAATAGAATAAACAGGATCATATTTCATTCAAATCTGGCAATGAGATGAGCTTTGGGTATTACATTGATATAAACCAATAAAGAATTTGCAAATTTGAAGCACTAATTAACAGACACAATATTAAATGAAAAAAAGTTTGCTCCGGGGGCAAATATATTTTGAAGACTTTAAACTTTTATTAAAAGACATTTTTGAATTACTTCTTTTATAGTTTACTCTTTTGCTGGTATTTTTTTACAAAATATGAGAGTATTGTGATGTTTTCAAATGGATACTTTAAAGATAGCATTTGATATTCCTTCTTTACCTTTTGAAACAATACATCAATGTCAAAATGTTTTGAAATGTGGAGAATATTAAAGCCGAACTTTAACAGGATGATCAGAATAGACTTTATTAATGATATTCTGTGGGTGTTTAAAGTCCAACACACTAGAAGCAATCAGTTTGACCCTTTTGAATATATTCTATAACATTACCACATCCATCTGCAGGGAATAGCCCATCATACCAACTCTTCTGAGGGAAGAACAGCACTGGGGAAGAGAGAAGGGACAAAGACAGGTGTTCTCACTGCTTGGACTGGGAGAGACCTGGAGATTTGCTGATGTCACTGACTAATAACTAAATTACATCGGTCACCATGTAGAGAAAGGGTCCTCCCACACACCCGTTGTGCCTTCTTCTCCCTTAGAGGTCTCTGGGGTACAAAATTGAACATTATTTCTCTTGGATACAAACAGAGGTGCAGGCAAAGGGTGGGTGCTGTGAGGAAGTACATGGGGTTGAACTGCCTTATAAACAGACGTAAGTCATAAATAAATGATCTATTGATTTAATTCTGCTTAAACTACTAGTTGCAGGGGAAGGGCTCTCCAGTGCAATTCAATGCAACTACTGCTCCCAGTGCAATTCAGAAGGGAAATTCTCTCTACCTAACTGCAATACTACACAGAAGCACTTTCTTGAGACAATGTCTAAGACCTATATAACCAAAGACACATGCTTCAGAAAATAGGAATGTCAGCCAGAAGATTAAAAAAAAAAGTCAAAGATATGAGACCGGCCATCACACAAGATACGGTGAACTCTGTGTGTGTGTATGTGCGTGGGTGTGTCTGTGGGTGTCTGTGTATGTGTATGTGTGTATGTGTGTGTGTGCATGTGCACACTCCCACATGCTTTTGTTGAGTATGTGCACAAATTTCAGAATGTACATTTTTTATAAAGGAGTTATTTTATCCTTACCCAAGTTATTTATTTAGCAGAAATTGGTGGTGCTAATATTACCTGAACCAACAATTCTGCAATCTGTATCCATGTAACAGGTTTTCACAGAGAATTAATTTGACTTTGTTATGACTGAATAATGATTTTTTTTTCTCTCCAAGAAGAAAGGGAAGAGGTAGTGAACACAGTACAAAGGGTTTTATGTACACTTTGCTGTCATAACATACCATGGGTGACTACATCTATATTACGAATGTCAAATAATAGACATAATATACCCAGGTCACAAAACCAACAAATAAAAGAGGTGGACTTTCAAATCCAGTGTGAATGGCTCCTGAACCCCAGCTTTTCTATCATTCTTGAACACTGGAAAAAAAACGGTTGAAAACTGAAAGATTTCATCAAATTAGTTGAGCCATCAAAAACAAACGTAAATGGTTTTCATTTAGAATAAATTCATGTCTATGCTTTGTGTGAAAAAAAATCTCTGTTTTTCATGGAAACTTGGGTGTTTTGTAAGCAGAAGCAGAAGCCACCCTCACTCTGGGGCATCACATCATCCATTAGGCTATCCCCAGTTTCACTTCCCCTTACCCTCTTTAGTATTCAGCTAATTTGTCATATTTTACATGCCCTTATTAGCTATAAGAGATGCTTCCTGAAAGAAAATGTCGTGTAAATAAATAATCAACTAAATTAAATTTCTTCCACTGCATTGATCAGTTGTTGGGTGGAACTTAATGGATCAACCAGCGTGTTCCAAGTTGAGTGGTATTTAATGGATCAACCAGCGTGTTGAGTACAGCATCCCTTCCTCCCCAGTCTTTTATAAAGCATAGCTCATTGATACATCTCAACACAAACAAACAGTACCACATATTTTTTAATTTTTACTTGTGTGTACATGTGTTTGTGTGTGTGTGTGTGTGTGTGTGTGTGTCTCTGTGTGTGTGATGGGTGTGTATATGAGTGACGTTCATGCTATGGTGTACCTGTGGTAGTGAAAGAATGCTTTTCAGGAGTCAGTTTTCTTCCACCACCTCGTGAGACTTGGGGCTAGAACTCAGGTCAAGAGGCTGACACCCAGACAATTTTACCCTGACTGAGACATTCTAGAGGCCTGCGTTGAATTCTGCCAGTTACTGAAAAGTTCCGTGCGAATTAATAATTTCAAAATTGAAGAAATAACCAGTGAGTGGGTTCAGGAATCCACTGTGAGACAGACATCAGTTAAAATTCCATGTATTACCTTACCTAGATATGCTTTGGCCTGGTGGATTCTAAGGACATTTGAGGTCTCTTGAATCAGCATCAATACAGAGCCTATATCTAATAGCTCCCTCCAAAGTGTGATTGATTTATTTTTCACAATGCATAGAAACCCTGGTCAAACTAAAAGAGCATGACCCCTTATGAGAAGCTGGGAGACTAACAGCGTAAAGTTGGGACAGTGGAGCAGGGTCCTCCATGTAATGGGTCTCATCTACAAACTAGCTTGGTGTGAGTTTAGGATTGAATTGAAGAGTTGTTTCCTTGGTTCTTATCTATGTGAACCATAACTCTCCCATTTATGGAAACCAAGTAAGAATTCATCGGACTGTCATCTAATGCCATGGTTCAGTTCACAATGAGCCAACTTCTCAGACTCTGTGGGTCAAACTCTTCCGAGTAAGGTGTTGACCCTGTTGCCATTGAAGTAACCATGTGAGTTTGCAGTTGGTAATTAGATGATATCATGTGGGACCTGGCTCTCTGGGATCAGATTGTCCCCTGTTGTCCTCACATTTTCAGTGCTACAGCAGCAATCCTACTGTGATGTTTGATCTAGAGATCAGAGTGGCCAGAGACTCTTCAAGGATGCTGAGGGGCAGAAGGGGGCTCCTTCACAAACTCATTTCACAGTGACATTAAGAAGGGTGTCCTCTTAGTGTGGGTGAACTGGCCTTATGTAAAAAGAGTCAAAAAGTGGGTCCATGGGAAGGTGTGCATACACTATCACAACAGGACAAGGCAGAGGACAGTGTTTAGAAACTAAAATAAAACGGAAACCATAGATAAAGTTTGAATCATGAAGTGTTTCAGTGTTTCGGATATTAATTCTATTAAGCGATAATCTTAACCATAAGAACTCAGCTCTCCTAGGGGTTTGAGTTTAGCCTTTCCACATCTGAGACATCTCACGGTCTGTCACATGGATCTTTCCTACCATCAAAGACAGCGACATAAACTTCTCTTTCCATTTTCTTGTATGAGGTACATACCTACAGAGAAATAGTCCAAGGCTGATAGACAAAAGGCCCGGTTGTCTTGCTAGACACTGGCATGAATCAAAGGCAAAGGACAGGATTGAAGCCCAACACTGATGCTAGCCATCTTAAGGAAGTTTCACCTAGATAACTTGTCTTAAAGAAAATTGCACTCCATGGTTTACAATTAACTGTAAAATAATTTAACTAGCAAACAAAAAATTTACAACTTTTTACCTCAATATCCATCCTAGTAGTTCAACTTTTCCACTTTCTTGTACAAAATATTGTGGGCATTTGGGGTTGTTGTTGCTGCTGTTGTTGTTAAATTAATCATAACTTTTAAACTTGTATTTATTCTTTGAAAATTTTCATGCATGGGGCTGCAAATTATCCAGGTTTGATTCGAGCACACACACACTAGCTCACAACAACTTGTCACTCCAGTTCTAAGGGATCCGATGCCTTCTCCCAGTCTCCCTAGGCAACAGACACAAACATGGTACACAGATGTAGGGAGCAGACCACAAAGGTTCTTGTGTCCACAGATCTCCAAAGAAACCAGGAATGTTAAGCACATAGGGTTGTCTTTCCTATGGGAATGATGAAAAAAAGATGAAAACAACAAAAACAAAACCAAACCTGTTCTTCCATCCAGAAAGCCAAGAATTGGAAGTGATTAATAGTTGGGTGATCTGTATTATCTTTTGGGCCAGGCCATTTCAAGCTCTCGCAACTAAAACCAGAGGTGATTAGTAATCTAAATGACTCATACGGCCAGGGGCTTCCAAGCTCCCACAACCAGGACTGGAGATACCTAATCTGTGTAGCCAGTGGCTCCCCCA
This sequence comes from Ondatra zibethicus, assembly GCA_004026605.1. Classification (NCBI taxonomy): domain Eukaryota; kingdom Metazoa; phylum Chordata; class Mammalia; order Rodentia; family Cricetidae; genus Ondatra; species Ondatra zibethicus. Next base: position 21,962 of record PVIU01012450.1, on the reverse strand, counting down.
AGCTCCCGCAACTAGGACCAGAGGTGGCTAGTAGCCCAAATGTCCTCTATGTTATCTCTGTGACCAAGACCAGGCCAGAACCTTCCCTAGGCCCTTAAGCTAGCACAGGCAGCCTATCTCCAGAACCCATCTTCTTGGAGGAAATGACATGTTCCCTGAGTCAAGTTTCAATGCAATTGCACTTCCTTGTGCACTGGGGATTGCATTATATCAGGAAACTTCTTCACCCTCCAAACTATACTGTGTTTAAATTTATTGGAAATAAACCGCCTGATATTAGACATTTTAGAAGTCTTGATCCAGGCTGATGGAGCCAATCTGACCAGAGAATTCTCATCTCTTCGTGGTTCACTTCCCTACATGACACCTGCAGAGAATCCCTCACACAGACACACACACAGGCAAAATACCAATACACACAAAACAATAAAGTAATATAATTAAACTTTCATACTTATGTACAAAAAAAATCTCAACCATGTATACCCTTTATTCCCCCCAGAACAGGCCATCACATCTCCCTCACAATGTCAGGTCCTTTTTTATAATGAAGTACTTAATTTTATAATCCACTGATTCCAATTATTGTTACCTGTTTGAGCTTGGGTATAGGATTATTCACTGAAGTTTGGGGACCCTACTAGTGGCACAATCCTAGAGAAAAGTGATTCCTTCTTGCTCAGCAGCCATTAGCTGCCTATATCTTAGGTAGGTAGACATAGCTATTGTGGGTTCATGTGTGCAACAGCCAGGTCATGTCCAGAAGACAGCATTCCAGGGCTCTCCTATCCAGCATCTGGCTCTTACATTCTTTCTACATCCTCTTCCAAAATCTCATACATGTGTGTAAATATATAAACATAAGCGCATGCGTGTGCGCGCACACACACACGCACACACACATCACACACATCACAGAGCCATTGGAAAAACTGGAACTGGGGGAAGAAAGGAAAATCTGTACTTGTTTCTCCCTTCGTGGATTCTCCTCTTTGTATGTGGCTCTGTGGTTTCACAGTACACTTTATGGTCTAGTAGAGTGCGCCTCTAAACATCAGTCAAACGTCTCCAGGAAAATTGAGCCAAGAAAATCCATAGGATCCACATATATGCATGTACATGCATACAAAATACATATACATTCTTTATGTTCATAGATAAAGAGAGATCTATTTTAAGGATTGGCTCACAGGCTAATGAGTCTCATGGTGTATCATCTGTTGCACAGATGCTCTGAAGATTCAGTGGTATGATTCAATTCCAGGCCAAAGGCCAGGGGAGCAGAAAAATGTTAACTCCTCATCAGAAGCCAAGAGCCTGTGAGTTGGAGGCTGATAGTGTAAGTCTGAGAGTCTGAAGGCTGAGGAGACCAGGAGCCCTGACATCCAATGGTAGAAGAAGGCAAATGTCATGGATGAGGGTAAGAGTGTCTTGCCTTCACTTCTGTTGGGCTCAGCCTGAAGCAGATTGAATTTCAGAGCACACTGGTAAGACTGAAATGTACCCAATCCAGTGACACAAAGGTTACTCTCTTCTCCAAACACTCTCAATACATTCCAAGTTGTAAACATTTATCAGATAACTGTTTAGCCCTCAACCAATCAAATTAGCACACAAAATCAACTGCCATACCCCTTTGTTGTTAGTTTTTTAAAGTGTTTCATTAGTTTACCTTTCCACGTGATTTCTGATGGATGTCTTTTTCCAGTTATGGTGGCTACTCAATAGGCCTGCCAGTGAGCTCTGCTGCAGCAACAGCTTCCTATAGTCCTGACTGAATTCTCTAAAGGAAAACATTTGGTATCTTTCTGGTGAACATGGCTTGACATACATTTTCCATTAGTGATAATGGAGTGATAGACTCCATTAGTGCAAAAAGTTTTCTTCTACTCTTATTGTTTGCTCAGCATACATAGAGAACTTACTGTGCAATTACTACTGCTCTGCAAGCTGCAGGCACAGAAGAGAACATCATCTTGACACTCAAAATCTGAGAAACAAGTAATATGACAAACTAATCGACAGTAGCATATACAAAACCAAGATACTAAATTAACAATAATTCTGAATTCCTCCCACGAAACCAACAGTCCTTTAAAAACAGTAGTAGAGTATTGAGAAAAATCACTGAGTATTGCTGGCAAAGGGGAAGTCAGTCTAGTGTGTGTGGAGTTGTAGCTATGGCCTGAGACAGGAGGCAAATGGGAAGGAGTATATGGAGGGAGGATAAAAAGAAGACACCCATGAGATCCTGCTCTGGTCTCCCCTCCACTTTTGCTCTTATCTATGCCTCCTTCTCTTATGCCTGTGGGACTCAGATGTCTCCTCTACATATTTTCAGCAATTAAATCAAAACAAGACAAAAGTTCACTGCTTAGGAGTCTGAGATCAACAGGTGATAACTAGCTAACACCAGCAAAATGGCTTCTTACTTTGTCCCTTTCAAATCCCCAGGAGTGAGGAACTAAGATTTCTCTGGTATGAAGATCTGAAGTAACGGTTTCTTTAGTAAGCTACAATTTCCTAATGCTTGGTCTCTTAAGTTCAGGTATCTCTCTTTTTCACAAACATATATACTCATATACGTATATGCATACACTCAAGTGGACACACGTAAATAAAGACATTTGACACTGACAAGGATCTATTTGCACCATCTAATCATATCATTAATATTTCTGGGGGCAAGAATAAACTAATGGGTAGTTTAAGACAATCAAGGAGCATGAGTTTTTCAGTGTACTTCACTACAGATTCCATTAGAAAAATTAAAATAGTCTAAGAGTTCAGAACTGGAAAAGCATGGGATTAAATAAACAAAGGGAGATATCAGTAATGCAAAACAGAAATATTCAAAAGAAGGCAAGAAAGGAAACGGTGTTGATTTCTAATAAGGTATCCTAGGATGGCTTCACTAAAAAGACCAAATAAATAAGAGACCAAAATAAATAAAGACCAAAAGGTGTGTGTGTGTGTGTGTGTGTGTGTGTGTGTGTGTGTGTGTGTGTGTGTGTGTGTGTTTGGGTGGTAGAGGATCATCTGGGAGAAGAGTGAAGCAGTGTGTGTCGGTGACAGCCGAATGCTGAGCTGGGGCCAAGAGACTCATGGTGTCGGACCCAAGGCTCAAAGAAAGAAGGCACCCAGGGCTTAGAGACACTGTGAAGCTATTGTTAGAACATGTTTTTGTTTAGAGGGATAAGGAAAGCCACCAGAAGGTTCCACAACAAGAAGTGCCATGGCCTGATCTCTGTTAACAAGTGTGATTCAGTTGATAGTTGAACACAGGAGAGCAAAGTTGATAGCAGCATTATGTCAGCTGAAGTCGTGTCATGGGGGCTGTAGAAACAGCAATAGGAGTCTGGAAAAATGGCCCTTTCCCAAATGGAGTGGAGGAGAACAGTGACCAAGCACAGAGTTAGGGAAGGCCAAGAGAGGAATAAACTTAGAATACCAGGAACTCATGTTTTCAATGTGTTAACCTTTAAAACTGCTGAAAGCCATCCAAATGTAGCTATCATTTAGGCTGATGGACCAAGAACTTCCATTGTTCAGGAGGAATATCCCCACGAGATGCTGTGGGACAATGGTCTGTACCCTATCACTTGTATCTTAAATAAACGCTGATTGGCCAGTAGCCAGGCAGGAAGCATAGGTGGGGCAACCAGGCAGGAAGTAGAGGCTGGGCAACAAGAATTCTAGGAAGAGGGAAGTTTCAGTCTGCTGTTGTCACCCAGACACAGAACAAGCAAGATGTGACAGCCTCGCCAAAAAAGGTACCAAGTCACGTGGCTAACACAGACAAGAATAATGAGCTACTAGGCCAACCAGTTTATAAATTAATGTAGGCCTCTGTGTATTTCTTTGGGACTGAACGATTGCAGGACCGGGAGGGACAGAAACCTCTGTCAACAACTAGATATGAAAGTTCTAGAAGTGAAATGATATTGAAGAAATTAAAATTTCTTGACATGATTTTTTTAATATTTATTTTGATCCTGAACAACCATTTTATTTCTGGGATAAAATAACACACTGTCATGAGATATCAGTTTAATTAGCAAATAGTTCTAATGGGAAATCGGCTTTTAGGTAGACAAGTTGATAGATATAGATATATACATGCATACATATATCTGACATGTCAAACAAAGATCTTTGAGTTCTTTTTCTAACTGTGGTGAGAGAGCATGAGTGGGCCTTTATCAGGATAATAACCAAATGCACTAAGAAGATCGACTGGAGGGGAATAAATTACAGAGGCTATTGGAGTAGTCCATCTAAGAGATGGTGGTGGTATGGACCAGCATGATTGTGTTAAAGATGGAAAAAAATAGGATTGAATGTATTTGGGGGAATCTGGTTGGTGAATATAAATGTGTAAACAAGAAGTTTTTAAAAAGGAAGCAGTTCCTATTATAACTTTGTAAAAGTCAAGATAATATGTGGAAGTAGAATAATTGCTTCACCAGACATGCAATAACTTTACCTGTTCTTATTGTAACCGTAAGTTAGACAGATAACATTAAAATTACTTTAATGTCAGTAGGATTAGCCATAAATCCTCTGATGTTTCATGATTCTCCAGGTACATTTTCATTATTGGCAGGTATGCAAAACAACTTCCAAAAATAATTCTTAACTTTTTAAATTAAAATTTTCCATTTTTAATTACAAAGTGGGTATTTTTGGCTAACAAGAAGATCCAGCTACTAATCACAGACCAAAGATGTCCCACCTTGTGGTAAATGGCAGAGGATGACGGTGTCAATATAGCAACTGGAGCACACAGACCTCAGGAAACAGCATCAATGATGGGTTCCAAGTCTCCAAGAAGGACTGACCATAGAGCAGCAGGTTGGACCAAGGTTTGCGAGTATGGTGGACATTGATCACTCAGAGGGATGGGCTACATTTTCCTTTTGGGGGGAGGCAGAGCAAAGAGAGTTTTCTCTGGTCATGAGCACCCCAGATGCTTTAGGGTGCATTTAGGTCCTACTGGGGTGCTCACTTTGCACCCAGGAAATGGAAGGTTTTGTACCCACAAGGAAAGATGATTTGTAATTGAGCAGCAGTGTTATTCCATGAGGGAATGTTCCAGGCTCACAGGGCTTGTTAGCAATGTGTGATAGGAGTGAAAGGTGACACAATGGTTAATTCCCTAATCATGTTTTGGTGACATCTCCAATAATTTTAACTGTCCCTTATTCTTGTACTTGCTTAGCCTTATCAGAGAGGCCACTGGCAGAAATCACAAAGTTCAGTTTAAAAACATTATCCAAGAATGATGGAGGATGCTTTAGAACTTCTAAACTCTGACAATGTTGTGTTGAGTAAGAGATATCATTGGTAGAGAAGATAGTAAAGAAGAAAGAATTATACTGAAATAGTTTTGAACATAAAAATAAATATATCACACAGAGTCAAAGGAAAAAATGCTCAAAATTTCACTGAAAATAAATGTATCTGGAAAAATAAATATTTTCAATCTTTCCAAAGCAGCAGGTAGATTATGGAATCCCAGTATCCCATGGGACACTAGCTTCTGTCTCAAGATAGGGTGGCGTGAACCTTTATACTGCAGTTCTTACCCATAAGACACATTTCAATCAGAATGGTGTTGAGATTCACTTAAGATCTCTCAAAGCTAGGAAATTATTGTCACCCATTCCCAAGGAACCAATCAGCTGCTTGATCTTTCCACATACCAATTACCCCTTATTTAACAGGCTTTATCTATGTAAGACAATTAACAAAACTATCAAAATGCAGAGAGGCAAACAATTGAACGTGCTACCAGCAAGAGCATCCATGGAAATAGACCGAAAAGGTCAGAAGGAAGTTACTGTATCTCCTAAACATGCTACTTGTTCAATGGAAAAACTGTCTACATGTTCAGAGAAAAAGAAGAAATACGATTTTCAAGTGTACAAAGCTAACAACCTGGTTTCTACAAACAGACTGAGAAAAAGAGGATAAGAGCCTTAAATGGCAAAATATGCTCTCCTAAAATATGAAAGACACACTGGCAGAGTTTGTAAACCAATTTGGGGCTAGGACATAAAACTTTCTGGTATAAACTTGGAGGGAAATCATGCCGCCTTGGTGACATTCTGTTTCCCAGTTTTGTTATGTATACGCTGTGTTTGTTTCTCTAGCTGTAATATGAAAGCTGTTTGGTACAGGGAACCTGATACACTGAGAAGGAGATAGAAGGCAAGGTGGATATTTTTGAGTTTGAGCTCTCAAATCTAGCACATTTTTGTATATAGGGATGATCCCAAGGACCGCTTCCCAAGGTACTCTGAGCACGAAAGGCACAGAACACCTACATATGTCAAGAACACATTTGACTCAAGCAGAATACATCACATACGTTAAGAAGTGAGAAACTTCTGCTTTTTATTTTTAAGTTTTAAAATAGCATGCAGGATATTAGAGAGCATTATGGCATTTTTAGTAAAGTGTGTTTCATTAGATTCTCTACCCCCACCCCATCTCTCCTACCCCCTTGGCCTTACTCCTCCCATTTTTCCTAATGCTCTAGCTAAAGAAGGAGAAATGATTCAGATGTATTTCTGCAACTATTTCTTTGGAGACCTCATGTTTAAGAAATTTCCAAATACCTCACACATACAATGAAACTTTATTATATTGCATTTCTCTACTTAAAATTGGGGTGCTCCAAGCCAACTCAATAAGTCATCATAAATAAGCACTTGATGCCAACCAACAAAAATATGAGTATTACTTATTTATTATGTGGTCTTGTGCAAGATTCTTAGCTTTTCTAGGTTAGAAGGGGACAATAACAACATCTATTTCAAGTCCTGCACCAAGCCCATTTGGTCCTGTGGGCAAAGGAGAAAAACCTTCTCTATTTTCAAAGTACTTTACTTCTGTTTACCAGAATAAAAAATACCTACAACATTCCCTACAATTTATGAAGGGCACAACCTGCAAAATCATATGTGGTGACCACTCCTTCATAAATAAATGAGGTCAACATTGTCATCTAAGACACTTAAAATGCTTTCAATAAATTTCTTCTTCTACTACTAGTACTATTATTTACAGTCAGGATTGGCCTATGAATCATTGATACAAACTCTTCAGCAATGAATGTTATTGTCATCTCCAGATATGGATAGTGTGTGTGCATGGTCATGTGTGTATGTGGCCATGTATGTGAAGGTGCGTGATTACATGTTCATGTAGAGACCATAGAGTCCCTCAGGAACCATTCATATGCTTTTGTTGAAGCAAGGTCTCTTACTGGGACCCAGGGCTCACAGATTAAGCTAAATTGGTTGGTCAAAGAGCTCCAAGAATTCCTGTATCTCCACCTCACCAAGACTGGGATTATAAGTATGGGCCATCATGCCTGCCTTTTTACATGCATGCTAGGAACCATGTCCTGACTGAGCCCAGATCTTCAAGCTTGTGTGACAAGCACTTCATGACCGAGTCATCTGCCCAGCACCCTCATTGTTCTTCATTCATTGCTCTTCATAGACATTCATTCATTCATTCATTGCTTCATTCATCACTTCATTCATTCATTGCTCTTCATAGATCTTCATTTTGCTAGTGAATAAGCAAACACTAGAATTAAAATAGATTCTTAAATGCTTTTCAGTATTTTGGAGCCTGGTGAAATTTCCCAGCAGTCTAAAATCTTTTCTCTGGCCGGTGTACACTTACTATTACAGCAGATCTTTATCCCTACTGATGTCTTTCTGGTATTTTCTACAATAATGGGAAGCAAGCACATGGCTACAGTAAACCACATTTGTGGTTCAAATCTGGACTACAACTTCCAGGAAAAACATTTACAAAAGAAATACTGGAGGGGGACAAAAACATACATAAATTATATTAGGTTCCCCTGTTGAATTGAAATTAAAATTTCCCTGAAAGTTAGAAATCTATGGCTCTGGTCCCTTTAGTTTGGTTTTGTTGATTTGATTTGAGTGTGAGGTAGTAAAAGGTTGTTATGGATTTGGTATAGACTACAAAAATGTTTCATTTTTAGACGGATTAGGCTTATAGATCAATATTTATTTACATATAGGTATGTTAAAGAAACTTTAGTTTGGCCCCTGAGCACCAACTGCATGTCACATGCTAGTCCGGAAGTGCCTTTGCCCATGTTAAATGAGGGGAAAGGGCACATCCATAAATGGAAAGGAGACGCAGTTTATAATTTAGCAGAAGCGAAGGCTCTGACAGACGAGATGCGAAGAATAAGAATGAAAGCCATTCCAGTCTTCCACTTGCTTTCTGGAGCCGTCTCTTCGCTCCCTGATGAGCCGGTCTAACCACAGCTGGGCCTTCCATGCCTGTAATTAGCCCAGCAAAAATCTCACACAAGGGCTCAGCTTTTCTCCTCTATTGTTTGCATGTTGGGCAGCCAGATTCTAAATGTCAGATTCAGAATGCAGCTTCTGTCACAAAGTGACCCAGGACTTCCTTAGAACCAGATTGGGAACCTTTCGAAATTCCTTGAACCCCACCACATTAGACAGAGTCTCCTCCATCTAAAAGTCCTAAGGCTTTTTCAGTTTTCTTACCTGGAAGAAATGAGAAGGAAAGCCAGTGTGGTATTTGTTTGTTTTTAGGTAGCCTTGTGGAAAGTGCTGGTATAAAACCATTCGCACAGGACACTCCTCTGTGGTCTCATTTCGCTGAAGAGGGACCCCCGCCTTAAAAATCAGAAAGAAAGTTGGTGTGGGGGACAGTGGAGCCAAAGTATGACTTTGGGGGAGTTTTCTCATGCCTTGAAGTTAAGTGTCTTGCCAGTTTACAGATAGCCAAACCTCCTGAGTCAGGAAATAAACTGAGAAGAGAGAGTTCAGATTCCCATCTGGGTGACAGTTACATTGTTTGTACACCCGTGAAAACACTAGGTACTGTTTTCATGGCCCCAAAAATCTCCTGGATATTCTGACACCTAAAAGGCCTATATAGTCCTGAATTCCAGTGCAGGGCAACAGTGTACAAACTCAACTTCTCCATGTTTTCCCCTCGAGTGAGTGCCCCAGACCCCAATGCAAATATGAGGATGAACTTAAATGGGAGAGAGGACCAATGTTGCTTCCATTGCCTGAAAGCTGATGGAACTTGGACACCGCATGCTTTCACCGTCTTTCTTGTTCACAGGTTAATATCAAAATGCATAGAAGAGCATTCTTTGGGATATAATAACAGTCATTGTCTGTGTGTGCAGCAATAATAAAACCCAGAAGTTGAGTGGCTTACTCTGAAGTCTTGAGAAGTCGAAGATCAAGGTCCAAAAAGATTCAGTGTCTGAGGTGGACTTCACACTTCTGACTGTGAGCTCACGCAGTAAGAGGACTGAAATGTTTCCTAGGGCCTATTGACTGGGGGCATTAATCCCGTCGCTGAGCACTTGACCCTTCATGACCCAATCACTTCTCCACAGCTCCACGCTCTGTCATGACCACTGGGGAGGCGTGTCAGCATGAATTTTGAAGTGCTACAGACATTTCCGACTGCAGCATTCTGCCCCAGGCCACCTCAAATTCACATCCTTCTCACATACTAAATGTTCTTATCCTATTCTGATATCCATAAAAGTCTAACTCATTCTGACATCCACTCAAAAGTTTAAATCCAGACTCTCATCTTAATAGCATATAAATCAGATATAGGTAAGATTCAAGGTGCTATCCATTTTCAGTCAAATTTCTCTCTAGCTATGAAACCAGCAATACTCAAAATCTTCCCAGAAGAACACCATGGTAATTGTCATTTAATTCATAAAACTGTATACTTTCCAGGCTCTTGAGAAAGATTACTCTAGGGACACAACCTTATTTATAAAAGACATGATACATCAGAACTGCGAAATATCTTAGACTTCATCTATTTGGTTGTCAAACAATGCAGTGTTTCTCTGAGTCCCCATGAAGATAGAACCACTTTCAAACTCTTGATTCCCAATCAACATCATGCAAAATTTTAATAACACATGTATACTATATCTAATTTTGTCCTAAATATACATATGTATGTATTCAGACTTTAAAAGTGTAAGACACCTTTCTCCTCTCACCCCAAGAATGAATCTTCAACACCTTGGGGACACTCTCACAACAATATAAGGAATCTGAGTTTAGAGAAGTTGTTCTTTATTCAAGACCACTTTATTCAAGGAATGGGCAACTACAGGTGATCAATGCAATATTACCTCGCTAAACACTGTGAACAGTAGCATCTCAGCTCTTCACAACTAGAAAGGAGGAAAAGAGCACTATGCTTTATAATGTTTATAAATGTTTAATGCAGCTCCTGGGTGGTTACATGTATCAGGCTTGCTTGGTTTGGGTATTGTCATTGCTGGTTTGCTTTATTTTTCTCTTAGGTTTCTTTCACCCATGTAGGAAATAGACCAAGGTTTTCAAGATTATTTCTAAAACTGCTGAAGATGAGCAAGTGAGAATCAAGTGCTGGTGAACCTTGTACCCATACCATCTCTCTAAGGACTTAACAGAAGGTTTGGGCCCAACACTGCCCTCTGCATATGTCTCTCGGTAAGAAAGAATGTTGTCTTCTCAAAACTCACTCAAGATATATTTTTATCGTTGTGTGTGTGCCTGTGCACATATATACACTCTGTGCCAAGATGCACATGTGGGGGTCACAGGACATCTTTCAGGAGTCTGTGCTCCCTGTCCACTTGGTTTCGAAGCAGAGTCTCTTAGACTTTGTCCTTTTACATGGATTCAGGACACCCAGTTTTTGTGGAGGGGGCGGCTTTAACATACTGAGCTACCTCACTACCCCCTATGATATAGTTTTTTACAAGTCTCTCTGGAAAACTGGCAACACTGTTACTCAGAACAGAAAATAACAATCATTTGACAAAATAATGCAGATGTTCCTCATGTCACCTCGAGTTGATAATTACAGTGTTTATTGGATAATAAAAATAGATTGTAACTGAAATGGACAAGCTGCAGAATGGTGTTGAAGTCTTTCAGGCTTCCTTAAGAAGAAAGCACAGTCCAAGTGTTTGTTACTTGGCTCAGTATTGTCTGGCAGGGAACTACGTTCTTCCCTTTAGCAAGTCAGGTTGGATAGCCATTTGAAACGCAAGCCATTAAATTTATTTGTTAATGGGATCCTCTCTTAGACTCTACAATATTGACTCTAGAAAATTCTGACTACTTCTACAGTGAAGAAAATATTGAGTGAGCATGTGCTATATGATCTTTGCATTAATATTCTTGTTCCTTGCCTGCCAAGCTAATAGTCACGGGAACAGCAAGGACTCATCTGGAAATGATAGAGTTTCTACCTTTGTCTCTCTTCCCTGGACACTAATGGCTTTTTGTCAGTCCTCTTCCCTCGGTGTGTCACACATGAAGCTGTTGCATTTGAGTTGTCCATTAGCTCCAAGCATTATGTCAAGAACAAAGCAAACCCCCTAAAGAAACTGAGCTCAAACACGCATATTAAATTTCTCCAATTCCTCAGCTTATAAGGTGCTGTTTTCAATTGTCAATAATGCTCATAAGAGTAAGTGATACCCATTACTAATTAAAACAAGCTGTTTAAACAAACACAAAAGGTCACCAAGCCTTTAGATCAACATATTCATGTTATTGTTTGGTTTCCTGGTCTATTTCCATCTGATGATTTATTTCTACCTAGTGCCTGTTTTCCTAAGTAACAAATCAAAAGAACAAACAGAAGATGCAACCTTCTACAGCAGGTTCCTGATGTAGGGAAGGGATTGTGCCTCCCCACAGTCCACACTGTATGTTGTAAACTATGTTGCTGTAAATGAAAGTAAAGACATTCTCATTGACACTCTGCAATTTATAGAGGTCAGAGGCATAAACTTTGGGGAAAATGCAGCTTTTATTAGGAAAAGCGACACCTGCAATTAGCTGCAAGAGTTTTAAACAAACTTTTATTTATATGGATTTGCTATTAAGACAGAAATAAAATATAATACCAAGATGCCATGATGAACAAGAGCTTACTTTGAAAGTTTCTTATTTTCATCCCTCCATGTCTCTTATAAAATATTTTAAGCTAGCTATTTGTTCAGTCTTCACTTGAGCTCTGACATTTGAAACTGACTTTTCTTTTTAAATTGTAATCCCTGACAGTACATTAATTACATAGAGGATATAATCTCTGAATTAATATCAAACCAATTGAGTAAGCCAGTCTAAAAGTCAGATAGACTTTTTAAGCAACTTAATATTAAGTTGTGTGATTCAGTTATTATAATCAATCACCAGAAGAATTGTCAACAGCAGTGGAAGGTAGGAATGATTTAAATTAATGAAAGCCCATCCCAATTCCCCAACCTTCCTGTAGTCAACACAATCAGCATTCTCTGAAGCGTTGATCTGAAAAACGTTCACCCACAGCAAATTTTTTTAACTCACTTAATTTCTTTCTGACCCAAACTCTAGCAATTGCATGAATTTTGGAGGAAGAATAGAAAATCATCTGTAAAACTCATCTGTCTGCCTCACCAGATCATCACATACATCATCTCATTTAATTCGCATGCCGGTTCTACAAGGCTGGCAATACAAACCACAGTTCTCAAACAAGGTTACTAATGCTCAAAGAGTTTACGTAACTTAACCAAAGTCATTCAAGTAGTGAGGAGTGGACTCCAGGCCAACACTCCATTTATATAATCAAGTCCAGCAGCCCAAGCAGTTGACTCTAAATTCAATGTGATGCTTTTATTTGAGACAAGCATACGGCACAGTGCGTTTGAAAGTTTTAGATGGTGTTTAGTTGCAGTACATAATGGAGTTGCCTTATTCCATTTTGACCCCTGTGATTATACACATTGTGACTTCTTCTCACTTGACAACCCTGAAATCCTGCAAGGCCTGGAAGCTCCTCATCAGTCCCCATACAGTAAACACAATACAACTGAATAATGATGTTGACTCTGCTGTCCGGTGCAATAATGATTTTTTTTCCTGATGTTTGTATCTCTGGAGCTATAAAATTCAGATGTTGGAAATTTGTGATTCTTTGTCACGGTCTGACATTCTGCAAACTTGTCACCATCCCTTAAATTCCATTCAGATGTAATTTTCATGTCTCTGTCTACAAAATTAAAAGCAGGCTTTTTGTTTCCTTTTTACTCATTACACTGGGGAAAAAAGCAGCCTCAAAGGAGGCAGAATTTGCAGGCCAGGGTTCTGGAAGTTAACTTCAACACTTGTGTTCACCTAAGTAGTTTCTAGACAAAAAGTTACTGTGCCAAGTGGGTCAAGGTGAACATGCTTTGTCAGCTTTCAGTCCACTTTTAAGTTAGCCTTTTGTTTTGTTAAGGTGAGTTTAAAATATCATGAGCCAGCAAGCAGACAAGAGGGTAAGTGCTTCAGTGCTTCTGAAAATACTTTTCAGTATTTCAGTGTCATATCAGAGTAATATAGATAGAATGTGGGATTTAAATGTGTATAAAAAATTATTGATCTAAGTCAGGTGGTGGTGGCACACGCCTTTAATCCCAGTATTTGGGAGGCAGAGGCAGGCAGCTCTCTGTGAGTTGGAGGCCAGCCTACAAGAGCTAGTTCCAGGACAGGCTCCAAAGATACAGAGAAAAACCCTGTCTCAAAAACAAAACAAAATTATTGATCTATATTCCAACAAATATCTTAGTTTCTAAAGTATAGTGACAAAGGCATTTCAATCTCTTCTTAATTTTCTAAAACAGAAGACACCAATCACAGAAACTTAGAATATTTTCAATAATAAGAAAGCAAACAAAAGTTCTACATATTGCAACTATTGAACTATTTGTTATCTCCATTTCTCTTCTCCCCTCCCATCTAACGGTATATGAGCACCTTTACTGGGGGCAAAGTCAGGAGTGAAACTCAGACCCACTGATTGCTGCTACAGCGTCAGTACCCTGGAAAAACATCTGGGGAGGGCAAGAACTTTTAAATACAAAATGAAGTTCACCATCTGGTGATATGTAAGAAGGGTTTCTTCAGGTCATTGACAGCTAGTTATAAACTGCTTTACTTAGACAGCTATTAGGAAGAAAGAACTCCATTGTGACATCGAATATGTTTTGTGAATTGTGCAGTCCTTCATTAAACTCTACAAAATCAAGAAATTTCATTTAAATAGGCATCTTTGAATGTCATTCTTTTTAAAAACCATCACGTTTAAGAACATAGGATTTAAAAGAAGAATTAGATTAAAATCCCTGCTCTTCTATTTATTGCATGACCTCAAACCTCAGAATAGTCATTTAACATTTTCAGAACTCAGTTTCTTTAGCCATAAAGTTGAGATATTAATACATGAATATAGTATAAGAAGAGAGTAAGATAACACTTAAAGCACCGTTTCTTGCCAAAAAAAAAAGAAAAAGAAAAGAAAGAAAAAAGAAAAAGGTGTTGAATAAATGTCATGGAGAGTTCTGATGAAGTAATATTTCCAATAAAGCATGATAGTGGGAGAACATGGTTTAGAGACCCCATTCTTACTCACTTTTACTTCCCAATGAAAATGACAAAAACCCAAATCCCAACAGATGATCAGCACAGCAAGACAGACCAAGTAAGAACAGGGATTCCGGGCTGAGGCAACAGCTCAGTCAGTGCCATGCTTACCTCAGAAGCCTGAGCACCTGAGCTTCAGCGCCAGAACACACAAAGCACAAAAGTCAGGCACGGGGTGGTGGTGAGTGCATAAGAGGGCAGAGAAAGGAGGGTATTTGGAGATGACAGACCAGGCAAGATCTAGCCCACTCAGTGAGCTTCAGACCATTGCAGAACCCCTGTCCCAAGTGGCAAGTGGACATTGAGCCTGAGGAATGATACCCAAGGTTGTCCTCTGGCCTCCACAGACAGGAACATACATGTGTACTTTCACCCACACACCTGAGCAAACAGGAAAATGACACTCATATACATGTATACACCCAAATAATTAAAATAAGAAGCGTAAGTTAGAGACACACTACAGTGAAACTTTCTCTCCCACAATATCATGTGCATAGCATTCATAGGTGAATGGACAAGGCAAGGTGGAACTAGGAGTAGGAGTATTTTATTGACTCCATGATTCTTCTGCCTCTCTTAAAATTAGTTGGATACTTTATCCTCCAACTCTTTAGTGCAAGAATTACAAATGCTGGTGGTCAGTTATTAATTTAATAGCACATCATAGGAACCAGTGTAACCGTATGAGAATCCCCCCTCCCCACGTCACAGCATTGCCACATGCTGTACATGTTATGAGAAAAGTGATAAAAGCTATAGCTTATCGTGATATGGAGATTGCAAACACGGAGTTCCTTACATACAGAATGTAAGTAATTTTAATGGCGTTCAGGAGGGAAAAGTTCAAATATAACAATGGACATTTTATAGCAGAGGAGGGTGCAGCGAGAAAGGAAAAATAAAAGGACTTTATGAGTGGCAATTTCAGGATAGTAAAAAATTATAAGTGTGCTCTGCAATGCCATTTTATTTCCATAGCAATATCTAATATGGGACTTTAATAAGATATTGCACTTGAGATCAACAAAAAGTAGAGCTAATTACTCTATACTAGACATTAGCTGGTGCAATGAATGTGGAATTTTCCAGTGCACAGCCTAGATAGTGTATCACTTATATTTATAAAGGGCCCTCCATTTTCCTTGGGGTAAAGTTTTCTTGCCCTCCCTCTTTTCCATAATAGTCAAAGAGTCCAAAATCTTCTTGTCATTTTGAGCTGTCCCTGTCCCTTTCCATTTGAGCTGGCAGTGGTCCCATCAACAGAACACTCTTAAGAACTTTGGGGCTAGTCTATAATTCTTATTATGGTTTGCACTGTGAGATCAAAGCCACAAGCACCAGCCTTGTTGACACAAGTCCTCCTCCTCCACTTGACGCTTCCTGCAATGCAGTGGAAGAAGAAGAAGAAAGAGCTCGGCTGCTGAAGGGATGGGTCAGAAGAGAATGCCCCCAAAATCTTTATGAGGACGTTTTCTGTTAAAGGTAATACCCTAAATGTTCCTGGGGCTTTTGCAAAGGGTTTTAATCAAACACTCTTGGCTTTATTGGAAGATTATCATTGTCATTTTCCTTATGATTCCTAAATATGACATGTTCCCAGATGTCTTTCTTATTCTGAACACTGCCACTTTGGGAGCACAGAGTGAGAAATCACCCGTTTGTCTGTGTGTTTGTGTGTATTAACCTAAGTGTAAGTGAACATACTTGTGCTTATATGAGTGTGGGAACTGGAGGATGATGTCAGGTGTCCTCTTCCATTGCTCTGCACCTTAAGAGTTAGTCTCTTCCCTGAACCTTGAGCCTGCCATTTATTTTGGCTAATCTGGCTTGTCAGCAAACCCCTGTAATTCTCTATCTCCACCCAAACTAGCATCACAGGTGCTGTGTGACCACCCCAGAGTTTTCCTAGGTATCTGAACTCAGGTTCTTAAGCTTGCCCAGAAAGCACACAGCTGAGGCATCTCCATGCTCTGATCTTATTATTTGCACCCAGCTATTCACTTCTTAACTAACTTATTTGACCTTATTCTGGCTGCTCCTGCATTGGGTTAAGTATAAGAAATAGTGAGGTAACACTGGTTACTCTCAGTCTGGAAATCTCCCAAGCTTCACTGCCTTATCTATTGGGTGTCATTTCTACTTTCAGTGTTGCTTGCTCTTAAGAGACAGCGTTGCCAAGCTTCCCCCACATAGTAGCAACAAGCAGCCCCTCCCCTAGTTTCACACTGTAGATAAGTGTCTTAAACTGTGGGTCATCATCCCATGTGGGTGATATAATGTAATGTGGGGGTCATGAAATATTTGGCAAGAGAAAAAACATTTTTGAGTAGACGAAGGCTAAAATTTAACTCAAAATCTAATGCATAATGAATCAGGGATGTTTCTACAGTGTTCAAAACTGCTGCATCCTGTGACATCACTGAAGCCTCCGCTCTGGACACACAGCATGTGCACTTGTCCCTGGGTGTGTTGTCAAGCTCGTGGTACATCCCCATAATGTCCTACTCACCACATGAAATTTTCTGCTTTTATAGAGGCATAAAGATTTAAACACTGGAAACAATGACAATATCTTCCTACTGTTGGCAACTATCACATCAATATAACTTTAGATTATATTCGTTTCAATGTTTGATTTTTAAAATTGTTAATTCAGTTGCTGACTTGAGTTTCACAAAAAAAATAATTGTTTCATGAGATGGGGCCAAACTGATAACCTTGATCCCCAGGACACACACAGAAGAAGAAGAAATCAGCTCCCTCAAGTTGTCTTTTAACTCCACACAGGTGTTACACCTACTTATCCACCTGGCACAAAAGTGGAATAAAATAAAAATGGTTCAAATAATTTTGTCTTGGGATTAGGACAGAACTTCCAGCAAGGTTTGAAACAGTCCTGAACATGAATCTACTTGTTTTATCCTACGTATTCATGCACAGCAGTCTTCTCAGTGTTCACAATTATAAGATCAAAATGCCCATCATCTCTGAAGAACTCTGATGGTGTTCTGCATCCTGCATTATCAAAATGTTCAGCCAAGATTTAATTCTTTATTTGTAGCACGAATCATAAAAGCCCAGAGACAGAAATTATTTATAAGCACATCCGGCTCATTAGTATGTTAATTTTCTTTCCTCTTTAATAAATGATAAAATTATATGATTACCAGAAAATTTGTAAAAATTAAATTTTATCATTTATCAGTAAATGTTTGCTTTGTATATTCATATGCATATGTGTTTATACACATACAAGGATTTATATATCCAAACCTGCATAACATTTTTCTTGGTGAAAAGGGCAGAAAAAAAATTCTTTAGTTGTTAAATTAGAAAACATGATCCAATTTGTATACTTTTAAAAGATGTTAACCTATAAAATAACAGTATAAAAAATTTAGAAGTCAACAGTAACAACAATGTATCAAGAACAGAGAAATGGTAAAAACTTGGTAAAACAATAACATTAGACAAAGCACCTCGGAAGTAAAATGTTACTCTATTGTTTTACTAAAATAAGGTTTGACTTGAAATTCAGATATAATGGTTTGTTTATTCTGGGAATTCCCAGAAAAAGTTTAAGAAGCTCTGCTTCAAATCTCACCAGGGACTCTTCAAAAATGGTTACTCACAGTCTCTTCAAGGCCCTTCCAATAACCCTCTCATTCCCAAGCAACTGAGATAGGACTAACTATTCCAGCTTTCAATGTGTACAGAAGCACTCCAGAAATTCTGCAGATGCCAGACTCACTGCTGAAAGGCACCCAGACTTGTAGACTGATCAACTCAGGGTTTCTCTGTAAAACAGACACTGTTGTATAACCACCACTGTGAAGTCGATACTGTATCAGACATGACTTTGCAAGATGCTGGGAGGTTGTATGCATTGTTAGAGGACAGAGAGAAGACCAGGTGTTACCCTTCCAGGATGATCAGAGTTTGCCCAGATAACCAACAAAATCAGACAGAATCGAGGGTATATGCTTTCCAAAGCTAGGTTATAAAAGGGAATTCAGCTGTTTCCTTAGCCTCTTGAAGTGAGTCACCTCTTCATAAGGCCATCCAAGAAGCCCTGAGGAAGGTCACATGCAGAAAGATTGAGGCTTATGGACAACCACCAGCCCAGGAAGCAAGATTCTCTGAAAGTGGGGCCCTTGGCTCCATTCAGGTCATCAAATGGTTACAACACTACCAAGCATCTTCCTATAGCTGCTGAAACAATCCCAAGTGAGAATTACCCATCTGAGCTATCCCTAGACTTTTAATTCCCAGAACTTGAGCAACAATTAGTGACCATTACTGTTAACAACTAAGTTGTGAACCAATTTGTCTCACAGGTCTACTAACTAATGCAGAAATAAATACAAATAAAATACTGAAATGCTCAAAAGTGAAAATGAAGTAAAAGGAAGTGTATTCCTTGGGTTTCTACTGACTCTCATAAAGGAAAACATTTAACTGAGGTAGTGGCTTACAGTTCAGAGGTTCAGTTCATTATCATAATGGTGGGGAGCAGGGTGGTGTGCAGGCAGACATGGTGCTGGCTACATCTTGATCAGAAGGCAACAAAAAGTATACTGTGACCCTGGGTGTAGCTTGAGCACAGGAGAATTCAAAGTCCACCCCCACAGTGACATACTCTCTCCAATAAGGCCACACCCACTCCAAAAAGACCACACCTCCTAATGCCACCCTCTTTGGGGGCCATTTTCTTTCAAATCACCACAGAAAGCATGCACATATGTGTGTGCATGCGTGTATGTGTATGTGTGTGTATGTGCATGTGTTATATACAAAGCACAGAGGACAAATTCATGGAGTCTGTTTCTACTTCATCTCTGTGGGCTGTGGGGATATGGAGACTGAACTCAGTTGTCAGACTCGGTGGCAAGTTCCTTGGCATGCTAAGTCATCTTGTTGGCTCCCACATAGGCTATATTCTTTTTTAATAGAGAAAGTACACTGAGTAAACAAAATTTAAAAAGCCAGAGATAAGATATTGTGACATGAGAGGAAAATTCATGTTGACCTTGCAGTGCATTTGATTTCAATAACAAGATATCAATGTGGCATTCAAAAACTTGATTCATGAGCTCACTCATAAAATGTATGATAATAGCTATATCAGATACTAGCATGTCCAGTTAACCCAGAATTTTGTGGTATAAACATGTAAATATTTTAATATCATACCAGTCAACCAAATGAATTCATCAAAAAAGAATTATAGAACTTTAGAGGTAACAACAGTTAAGAGCACTTGCTTTGCTTCCAGTATAGTTCCTAGCACCTACACCCAGAAGTTCACAACTACCTGTCATTCCAGCTTCAGGAACCCTCTTCTGGCAACCATGGGTACCTGCATGTACACACATACACACACACACACACACACACACACACACACACACCTTTAAAAAATAACTACAAGTATCTAAAAATACATACTTAATAAATAGAAAGCACATTGCATAATTTAAGAATGTAAGTGAAGTTAATCTTATCGCTGTAATGGGAGCTTAAGACACTGTCAGAGTTTCTTCAAACCAACTGGTGTTTGCTATGAAGCATGGTACTCAAAGTTTGTTTAGCCTTATTTTGCATGAAACAGGCAATGTATATTAACCTATCCAACTTTACATGTAAACTAATTGTAATTATTACAATTCATATAATTTAGGAGACTTTCTTATAAAAATTATACCCAAGCAACACCTTTCCATATGGCCAATTAGTAGAGTCGTAAAATGCAGCAAATATATGATGTTGTATTGAACATCTGTGTTGTTTATCCTATGGGAATTTTTAATAAAGGACCAAACAGCATATTGATGCTAATTCTACGTTACCAGGACTTTAAATAAAAAACTAAAATAAATAGCATCCATTAAACTGATCATACTGTTGTAACTCAAATTGTGTTTATTATGCTAATGGAACATGAAATTAAGAAAAAGACCTTTATGCCAGTGGAATTAATTAATGAGCTTTATGAAGGCATTGGGATGTAATTTATTTCTAGATAAGTAAGTCTAATTTGCAGTTCCATGGGTCTCGGCAATGCTGATTGTAATAGTTATTCCTGCAGATGTGCTGCTCACAGCACGTCTTTCCATTAGAACTGAACACCTCATTATATAAACTGTACCTAATTAAACATAATACAGTGGTGACTTGTTAAAGTGGCCTTTTTAAGTCAGCAGCTGCCTAAGCTAATAATACCGTACACAAGATTTATACCATCTTCCCCAGAATACTGATATTAAAATATACTGCCCAAGGGATTGATAACTAATTCACCACTATGTAACAGGTACATTTCTGATTCTGTGATGAGAGATTAAAGTCCATCAGTCCATAAAAATAAAATGAATTCAGGACTATTTGGAACTGGAAAGTACTTGGAAAACTTCACCAAAATGAGTTACTTGTTTTAAAGAAAATCAGTAAAATAGACATAAAAGGAGAACAATTAAAGAAAAAACCCTGTAAATAAATAAATATGAAAGATCTAAAAGGTTTACAGGTCCTTCATGTGCTTTCCCAAGTACAAACAGAAGGGTTTCAGGGTTGACAAGCTTCAGATAGATCTGTATTTACTGTAACTTCTGGATATAATATGTGACCTTTCCAACTATGGAGAAGGAACATATTTACACAGCCAGACCGTGATCTGCTTAATCAGGTTTCCAAACCAGCATCCTTAATAGGATGAACTCTAACACTCATTCCTTTTGGAACTGTTTGCTTAAGTTGGGAATGGAGTCATGAAGCTGGACTTTAGCCATGTAAGTACAGCTGATGAGAAACACCCATGCTAAGTGATGTTCTCCAGCACCAAGTTGACTATTAAACATAGTGCTCTAAAGTAGGCACCAGAGAGTCTCTATCTCAGCATGGATACCCACCAATAAATTATAAGACAAGGCCTATCCGTACTTTGTCACTGCAGCCCAATTTGTAAGTGAAACGCCATACTTCGTGTTAGTTGATCCGTGATTTGAAGGGTATGCAGCCTGTCCCTTTACCGTTAGCCTTCTCAGTGTGTGAGTTTCTAGGCCTCTAATAGGTCATTTGGTAAATACTTGTCAGCTGGATCCACTGAGGTGCACTTTATTTGTATCCATATAGCTAAAATCTACTTAACTTGTGAAGCCAATATTAATTTAACATTAAAGATAGGTTTCACCCAACTTGATAGTTCTGGGTTCTCTTTCTGGTCCGCAAAAGACTTCTCCACTGGTTTGATCATATGCTCATTCAGTCCCAGGCCAGGTGGATTGGTGTGCTCCCATTAGTTCAGGCACACTGTCTCAGTAGGTGGACCAGCCCCTCACGGTCCTAACTTCCTAACTCATCTTCTCCCACCTTCTGCTCTTCACCTGCACCTTGGGGGCTCAATCCATTGCTCTGATGTGAATGTGGGTCTCTGTCTCT
>PVIU01012449.1:0-60141 GCA_004026605.1 Ondatra zibethicus | reverse complement strand
AAACTACGAAACTCTAGATTATATTAAAGGCCATTTTCTACAGCTCCTTGAAGAGGTTGAAGATTATCTATCTATACTGAATATAATCTCTATGTATCTAAAAAACCTGATTAGTCTAATCATAAATATAACAAACATAGATGACTACTGATCTATAATTCTCAATACCTATCTAACTTAAAGACTAAGATAATAAACAACTGTGCAATAAATGAGGATGATGACTTTTTCGTAGAGCATGAGACTCTTAATCTCAGGGAGGGTCATGGGTTCGAGCCCCACGTTGGGCGCCAGATGATGACGAATTATCAAGTCGGCACAAATCAATAACCAAGCTAGCTCAATAGAAACAGGTATTTTTAATGAAAGGAAAAAGGGGAGCTCACTCTACCAAAGTCACGATCCAATCCCTCTGGCAGACACCGCATGGAGAGAGAGCGTACCTGTGTTCTCTTGATTTTCTACCTGGGGTCCCAGTAGCCACACCCCAACTTGATGTGATTGGCTAGTGGCTCTTCCCCCATCACATATTCATAGCATACAGAGGGGAATCCAAAATCACTCCTAAGAGCCAAGATTAGTTGAGTTTGTGGGTTTTCTTGTGATGTTCTTGACCTCTCTGGTTTGTACAAGTAAGAAGGCTGCTTATTCATTTCCTGGCCACCCAACTCCTGAAATAATCATACAGAAACCATATTATTTAAATCACTGCTTGACCCATTATCATTAATCTGTGCATCACCATGAGGTCATGGCCTACCAGCAAAGTTTCAGCATATCTTTTTCTGGTAGCAGCTCCATGGCTTCTCTAAACTCTGCCTTCCTTTTCCTAGCATTCAGTTTAGTTTCCTCTGCAAGTTTAGCAGTCATTTCTCTGTGGGTCCTGCATGTCCAGTTCATCAAGCAGTCCAGGCAAGAGCAGGTTTTTACCCAAATCGCTAAACAACTCCATAAGGAGTCTCTTCGATGCCCTTTAAATCCTCTTTAAATAGATTGGTGCAGCCAGAAGCAGATGTGTCTCATTGTCATGAAAAATATTAAGTTAATAATTTAAACATTTTAAATGCCATATTCTGAAGGTCTCTGAAAGATTCAAAGAATACCTATCTAAATGAAATATATCTCTATATATCTAGAAAACCTAACAAACATGACTAGAAACTTGACTATTATAAATGACTCTCTATTAACCTATATTTCTTAATTACACATTACATTTTTAAATGAGCTGCACAAATACAATACCATAATCAAGAGCAGAAATATACATAAAACATGGCTGATCTTAAACTTGTATAATAGACCAATATCCATACCATTGCAAAACATTTATCTCAATATCATATCCCCTTTAATTGTAAACAAACATTTATAAACAATATTTGGGAATTTGACTGTAGTTCTCTCTGAACTGCTTCATACTTTTTGTTGGGTGAAGTAATTTTGGGGGGGGGGTTCATGGGGTCTTGGTCCATCAAACCAACTTAGTCTGGAATGATTCTACAGGTTCTCATCCTCTGTGGAAACTTCTTTTCCAAAGTAACTTATCCTTAGACTCAAATTCTGAAGTCAAGATACCTTTAAAGTATATATGTTGGTGGCTTAGCTCCTTCACAGTCAAAAAATTCAAAGAAATCACAATAATATACATAATCCAGACTCTCTCTGTATATTCCATCTTTATGAGGCTTATTCTTTTTTACTTGTTCTAATCTATGGCTGTCTGTACTCTGTCTCTTTAAAGACATTACCTTTTTAAAAACCTTTTACTTCTTTTAAAAACTGTCTGTATTCTTTTTCTTCTCTCTCCCAAGCCTATGCACATTTACCCAACACTGTGACTCATTTAGAGATCTTTTCTATCTTGATTTGCCTTTATTGCATATCTATAATAATTTTCTAACCAGAATGGCTTCTTAAAATGCTAAGTGGCAGCCTTGCTAGGGCAAACAAGGCCCTGCCTGCTTATTCCACCCAGTTCAGCATGGCAGAGCTGTTTGATGCTTCTGAGCGCCATGTTCACAGTCCCATTTTTAAGCACACAGCCAGTCTATGTTGCCATTAAGCAAGTTATAGCAGTCTGTTCTGAAACCCCGTTTAAATGCTCCATAGCTGGACCTCCCAAAAGAGCTAGAGACATTCATGCTAGTGAAACAGGAAGCTGCTGTTTTGAAACCGTGGGGGATTTTTTGTTTGTTTTGTTTTGGTTTTGTTTTTGATTTTCTTGCAACTGCTGAATCAGGAAGACCTCTCTTAAGGGAGCTGTGGTAAGCTGCCAGGTGAAAAAAAAGCAACTAAATTTTGTTTTTTAGTGTCTAGAGTTCCCTTCCAAGCTTTCTCAGGTTTAATGTGGATATAGTCAACCATGTTAGAGTGCCAATTTGTAGTAAGGAGACTGTTTGTTCATTTCCTGGCCACCCAGACTCCTGAAATAATCACACAGAAACCATATTATTTAAATCACTGCTTGACCCATTAGCTCTAGCTTCTTATTTGCTAACTCTTATTTTAACTCTTAAATCTTAATTTAATCCATCTCCATTAATCTGTGCATCACCACAAGGTCGTGGCATACCATCAAATTTTCAGCATGTCTGTCTCTGGCAGTGGCGCCATGGCTTTTCTAAACCCTGCCTTCTTTCTCTGAGCATTCAATTTAGTTTTCCCTGCCTAGTTCTGTTCTACCTATCAGGCCAAGCTAGTTTCTTTATTCATTAACCAATAAAAGCAACACATACACAGAAGAACTTCCTACATCATTATGGAGCTGCCTCCGGTGACAGACATGCTAGAATCTTGCCAGTAGGCCACGAGCCTCATGGTGAAATATAAAATTATGGAAATGAGTTAAATTAAGAGGTAAAAGCTAGCTGGTAAGAAGTTAGAGCTTATATAGAGCTTATATAATAGGCCAAGCAGTGATTTAATTAATACAGTTTCTGTGTGATTATTTTGAGACTGAGCAGCCAGAAATTAACTAGCGGCCTCCCTACTACATACAAACTTTCCTCCCTCTCTTTAGCAAGATTCATGGAGTTCAGCCCAGTGTTTGAGTATGGCTCTCTGCATCTGTTTCCATTAGCTACTAGATGAAGCCTCTGTGATGACATCTTGTGTAGGCATCAATCCATGAGTAGAGCAGAATATACTTAGGCATCATTAGGTTTATATCTATTTATCTATTTATAGAAAATAAATATATACATATATATTCCAATCATGTTTGTTCTAACCCAGGTCTCTGGGCCATTCAGCCTCTGTTTCCTAGAACTCCAAGTAGTAGGCAAGATGGGCTCCTGGAAAGGGTTTCAGGCTAAACAAGTCATTGGTTTGCCACTCCCACAATGTCTGCACCACCCTTATCCCAGCACATTCCATAGGCAGGGAAGACTGTAGGTCAAAAGTTATGTGGCTGCTTTGGTGTCCTAAGTTTCCACTGGAAGTCTTTCCTGGTCAAAGGAAAAGCTCAGGTTACATCTCCACTATTCTAGGAGTCTTAGCTGGGGTCATCTTTGTAGATTCCTGATAGTTTCCCTTGTACCAGGTTTGTATCTGACTTTGAAATGTCCCCGCTCTCCAGTCATCTCTCTTAGTATGCTCCTCCATTTGCCTCTGACCTGATCCCTCATGTGTGACTTAAACTTTTACTTTTTTAGCCTTCAAAATTTTTTATTTGTTTTGTACACTTAGTTTTTTAATTATGGTATGTTGTAGAATGTCTTAATTTTTTATTTTTGGTCTTGTTTAGTTCAGGGTCTTATATTTGTGTGTTTATATTCTTCCTTAGTCTTTTCGCTGTCATCTTGTATAAAAGTTGAACTATGTCATTGACCTGGAATTCCCCTACCTCATTTATGTATATAATGGGAGGATTTGCTTTTTGATGGTGTCCTACATTTCTTGCATGTTAATTTCCTGTGCTTTTAATATTTTTCCTTTTCTTTGCTTATTTTGACTAGATCCACAACTTTGTTTTGGTGTTCTTATCTGTATTATATTTGATCCATTCTACTTGTAAGACTTTTATCTGAGTTCTCTAATTGGGATATTGAGTTTTAAAATTCCATCTTCATTTCACTTTGTGTTCTCCTCAGTGTTTCTGTCTCATTAGTGAATTAAGTTTTCAAATCCTGATTTATTGTTATCATTTCATTCAGCTTTGTATTTGTATTTTCTTGGACAAAGTCAAACATTTAATGCTATCCTCTTGGAGTTTAATGAAGTGTTTCATGTCTTAAGTTCATTGAATTCTTTCATGAAGTTTATAACTGTTTTAAATTTTATGTTTGGGGTTTATTTATATAATTCTCATTAGAAAATGCTTCTATAGAATTACTGGTTTTGATGGGAGATGTGTGTGTGTGTGTGTGTGTGTGTGTGTGTGTGTGTGTGTGTGATTTTACCTGAACCTTTCCACTTCTTTGACTTTATGTATGATATGATAGTCTAGCCTTTTTAAGATCAGATCAGTACAGGAGATACATTACCTAAAGTTTGTACATAAGATACTTAATTGGACCAGAGAAAGATGGTTCTTGATCTATGGGTCTAGAGCTAAACCTGTGAGTGTAGAGATAGCAGTGGGTTGAGGGCAATGGTGGAGGAAGGAGAATCTCACCAGTCAAAGATAACTCTTGAAGAAAACAGTTTCAAAGGCCACTAATCTAGAGCTAGGCCTGTGGATATGGATCTAGAGCTAGGCCTGTAGATATGGATATGGCTACAGGCAGAAGCAAGCGCAATTGTAGAAGATGGGGTATATGTTAAACCAAATAGCATCCTACCCAGCGAAGGTTCTTAGGATCAGAGAAGGTTGTGGGCCTCCATCTAGAGCTAGACTTGCAGGTTTGCAGATGGCTGTTTTTAGGCAAATGGAGCTGCTTTGACAGAAACTTAAAAGGCCAGATGTGAACTTTGCATGTGACTCAGCAATTTTTCTCCTAGATATAGGTATAACATTCAAGCAGCATGAAAACAAAAGACTACACAGGGCCTTGTTCACAAGGAAGTCACATCATCCATTATAGCTGACAATGAGAAAAAAGTGACAACAACCCGGATTTCCTCTGCTGGTGAATGTTTCATAACAATATGCTAAACAGATATCATGCACCCAAACAACAGAGTTCTATTCCACAATAAAAGGAACAAAATTCAGTTATGGGCTGTAACATAGAAGAACCTTGAAAACATTCTAAGTAGAAGAACCAGGAGCCCTAACTCTGAGTAAGCTTGGGAGCTGGGACTGATCACCAAATAAGCTCAATGGAATTTGGGCAGAAGTGTAGGAAATATTCTAAGAGGATATGATGTAGTCATGGCTATACAGCTTTATAAACTTAATAAAATTATCATTTGTATACTCAATGTGAATCATCTAATTTAAAATCATGCTTTAATAAAGATACTGTATATACTAGCATTTGAAGAAAGTAGGTAGAAAAAAAATGTAATTGTAATAAAGTAGGAGTATTACAATTATAATAAACATATCTAATGAATATCATTTTGAAAGATTTTCATAACCGTAAATATAAAGATAAATTGTTAACATTAAATGAAATAAGTCACATTATAGAATAGAAAGATTGTGAAATAATGTTATTCTTGTATTTACTTGAGAAGATTTAAAAACCACAAAGAAGGAAAATACTTATCAAAGTATGAGAAAAAATCTACCTAAGAATACTCAAGATTGCAAATATATTCAAAGTTTACTTATCATGGTATTATAGTGGAGATTTAGCATTAGTCTGGGAAGCATTAGTCAGCTGTAGAGTGCTTGCATCACACATACAAGGTCCTATGTTTAACCTTGAGGACCACCAAAAGTTGACATTAACACTAAGATGAAATATCTTCCTCCATTTCTTTTAAAATGAAAGATCAAGAAAACAGATGATAACCTGCTCTGCTCATTTTCTCAGCAATCTAAATATTGATGAACCCAATGAAAATTCATATAAACAGACACAATAGGTAGGCGGAGTAGACAGGATAAAATGCTGAAAAAAAGGAAAGTGTGACAGATGCCATGTTTCTCTGGCCCAAGATGGACACTGGTCAGACTCATGCTGGTAAGCCACATCCTCGTGGTGAATACAGATTATTAGAAATGGCCTAAATTAAGATGTAAGAGTTGACTAAGAAGAGGCTCAAACTAATGGGCCAGGCAGAGTTTAAATAAATACAGTTTCTGTGTAATTATTTCTGGTATAAGCTAGCCAGGACCAAAAGCAGGCCAGCGGCTGGGAGCTGGGCAGCGGGACACAGCCTGTTCCTCCTTGTGCAACATTCAGTAATGATAAAAAAGTACTCCCACAGGGAGAAAAGTATTTTAATTGTAACAGTGTCGTAGGCATGTGTTTGTGATAAGTTTTTCTTTAGTCCAAAGAGTAAAGCTCAATTTACACTAGGAGAAGTTAACATTAATTTATGGAAACAGATATAAGAGAAAAAAAGGATTTCATAATAAGTTCTAACCTCCATCTGGTGGATAATTTTAGTGGTTGATAGATAATGACTGAATTAATTGGGTCTATGCAGTGAAAAAAAATCAAAACACACAGCTATTCCTCTAATCCATAATAATTTTAAGTGTATTTAAAATCTAAATGTGTGACATATGTCAATTTCCTTTTCAGTATGAACATGTTTTATATATTCATATTTGGTATATACATATCCATGTATCTTCTATCGATGTATCTATCCATCCATTTATCTGTTTTTTTTTTTTAATCTACTGTGGACCATTCATTCTGCTAACAAGATGCCTTAGACTGTTGAATTGGTGTATCATAGAAGCAATTCTTTGAAAGCTGTTGTGTCCAGGCAGCCAGGTGTGGTGTCTGCTGAGACCTTTCTTACTGCCTTAAGCATGATACATCAAATGACAGAAGGGAAAATGTTATCCCCTCATGTGGTGGAAGGGTTGAAGTCATAGCACATAGTTATTTGTAAAAAGCAGGTGCACACCTTTAATTCCAGCATGTGGGGGCCAGAAACAGGAGGATTTCTGAGTTCAAGGACAGCCTGGTCTATAAAGAGTATTCCAGGACAGGCAGGGCTGTGAAAAGAAATCCTGACTTGAAAGAAAATAAAAGAAACAAAAAGTGAGGTCACAAAATACCGTAAAGACCAACGGAAGCAAAGTTGACCAGGGAAGTCCCTTATTATAAATTCCAGGAAACTAGTGTTCTTGATATTTATGAAGAGCTCCTAAATTAAAAAGTAGGAAAATCAACCTATTAATCAATAACAGAAAGCTAATTTATAGATTGGGAATACTATTTGGGCAATGAGATATGAACCTCAAACTTATTTACACTTAGGTAGATGATAAAGTGATAATGGGTGTACCAACCTTTATATGAATGTTTGGAGACAATGAGGCCAATATAATTCTTATGATAGGCTATATATTGTCAGTTTCTAGTGAAATCAAATCTACCTAGAAGTCCATTTTGTGCCCATGGTTACTGATATGAAAATAATTCTTTATGTAGGTATTTTTTTCTGACAGTAAATGGAGTAGCAAAAAAGAAAAAACCAAGGCATGTTAAGTACAATTGTAAACAAGCTGATATCCTTTAGATGAGGAAGTCTGAAGCAGTCTTGGGTAGGGTGAACTGCAGTTTCTAAAATCATGAAGGAGAAGTGGCCGCTCTTACAGATACAGTGAACAAGGGGAGGAAGGGAACGAGCCACTGAATTGAGGGTAAACACTAGGGATTAGAAAAGGCTGCAGGGCTCCAGGTGTTGAGTTTCTCACTAATCTTTGAACTTTAATTTCTTACAGAGAAGAATAATTACAGCTAAGCATTTACAAAGAATATTATATTGTGAAAATTTTAAAGATAAATGAAGATTTTGCTGTTTAATTATATTTTGTAGAATAATTCTTCTGGAATCAAATTAGTAGCAGGACAATTTGACAGAAATAAAGTAGTACTTAGGTGAGAACCATTTTTCTTTTATTTTTAAAGGGTAATACTGTGCACTGTGTTCTAGTAGTGGTACTGTTCCCTACAGTAAAGACCTAAGAGGAGAAAGACAAAGAGAATAATAATTAAAACATGAAGAGGCCTGGGGAGATATTTTAATTAATGAAATGCTGAGCTTGCTATTGTGAGCATTGTTAGATGTCCTCCAATGTCTTTATGGGGTCCATGTGAGGGTGTTCCACCCTTCCTTGGTCTGGTGTGTTCATAACTTCTCCGGCCTGGCTTTCCTATTAGGATTTTAATATGTCAATGTCCTGTTCAGATGGTTCTAATCTGCACTCATAAAATTGTAAGATCGTCCCCTTTTACTTTAAGCAATATGTTTGTACTGCCTGTGCTTGAGCTCGCGCTGCTCACATTTACAACGGAGCGCAGATTTAGCTCGGAGTTTGCAGTAAAGGTAAAGTAAAATGCTTCTTGTAAAATGGAGTAGTTATGGGTGTGTAGAATAGCTGAGGGAATGTTGCAGCCTCAAAACTATTGCTTTACACAGGATGGAGTACCTTAGATGAGTGAGGGGACAGCCTCAGTGGGCCTCTCCTCCCAGTTATATGTAGGTTCCTGTGCAGCTCCACACTTTACTGTGTGTGACATGTTGCTAATTTGTGTCGTAAAGGAAAGTGTGCCAGTGAGGTGTGTCAGAACTTACAGACTTTGGGCTCTTCATTATCACATGGATGTGATTCCGGAAGAAAAGCCAAAAAAAATCTGATATCTGGTAGAAAGTACAAAATTATATGCAGGCTTTTTTTTTAAAAAAAAATATGTCGGTACCAATATGAGAGGTTTGAATGGGTATATTATTAAGTGAAAGAAGTGAATAAGAGAGCAAATACATGTTACATTTTGGATAAAAGGAGGGAAAATGTATGTGTGTGTGTGTGTGTGTGTGTGTGTTTCTTATAGGAATAGTAGACAAACTAAGAAATAAGGCTTCTGAAATGTGCAGTTTGGGGTAACTGGATTGGAAAGTGATGGTTATGAGTGAACTTCCATATATATATATATATATTGAAGACAAACCAACCAGTAGTATAGTTTCTTCTTTTTATGCAGCTCTGGCCTATAAAAGTAAGTATATTATTCCAAATAGAATCAGAATTCAGTAATATGTCCTAATATGTTAAGTTTTATGAAATCTAAAGAAAAAAGTGAAGGAGCAATAAATACATATTTATGCATAAAGTTATATAACTGATTGGAAAATTACTGTCTTGCATAATTTCAAAAAAGGCATAAACATATCCACAATTTGACCCAATTAAAAAATGTGTCTCAGCTGTGATAAACCCCACCTTCTGCTCGTTCTTATGCATATGCTGAATGCAGAAAGAGGTTTTGGAGATGCTGCAGTAGGAGAGGAAATCAGTCACAGGATGCTGTAAGATGCAGTGAAGTCATTGCATAATAAACTAAAACACCTTAGTGAATAAGATTGCATCAGATAAAGAATTGTTGGTATACCTTCAAATTTCTCATGGGGGTAAGAGTATGACCATAGGACATGCTGTAAGGCATATTTTAACTTTCAACTGAGTATTAATTTATTATGAAGCCATCCTTTTAATTAGGTATCTAAATCAAGATTGTATTTCTACATTGGAAGTGACATATTGCTTAAAGTTCAAGATACATCAGATTATAAAATTTGTATTGCTTACATTTTGGAGTCACACTAAAAGGGCACATTGACAAGGCAAAGGAATTAGTGGAATAAATTTTTCATGGCACCACCTAGGGTTCAGGTGTTACTTTGGTGAGTGGTCAACCCATCTCTTCCCATTGTCAGAAATTTCCCCACTGAGAAGGTTTAAGAGGAATTACATGACATAATGATACATAAATTCATTCATCTTGATGCATTCCATTCATCTCCGTTTAAACCATCATAGCCATTAAAATTAAATTTGATTTGCAGTATCTTTCAGCATTTTAGTTTTGCTTAATTAATTGTAAGTAGAAAGAAGATTTGTGGCAGAGCTACTGTGCTTGACAGACAGAAGAGTGATATATGTACCACTCAGAGCCGAAAGCAATAGTTCTGCTTTGTCAACTCTCCAACTTCTTTTCTTGAAAACTATTTTAACCTCCCAGAAAAATAAGATAAAATTATGGATCACATTAAAACAATAGCTTTACTCAAAAATGTGTATTCTTTCTATTTCAGGGTCTCTCTCTCTTGGTATATTAATGCAAATCTTAGAAATTCTGAAACATTTCTATACTTTATCAACATGTAGGTATATCTCAATTTATAATATATATATTAAATTTTATTGCATAATGCTAATTATGGTATAAAAGTATCCAAAACTTCTGATATTTTACGGTTGCACTCCACAGAAAATGGCATAGGTACATTCCTAGGGAAAATGAATGTAAACATCCAAATCACCTCACGTGAAAATACACAAAATGCAACATAGCACTTTATCAAATCTTTTGGTGTCTTAGCTGCTTCAGTGAGCATCCTCTTCTAAAGACAGATCCAGCACTCAGATATAACACATTTGCTAAGTGTCATCAGTGCCTTGAGAAAGATGCATGTTTTTCAGCCTTCCCTCTGTCTTTACTGTATGATTGCTACATGTCTTATATTCTGTCTTTTCTTCTAGAAAATTTCTACCAGCAATACCTAAAGAATTAGAAGTTAATGAAGAAAATGGAATAAAAAACAAGTATTAGGCATTTTTCCAGTCTTTAATCGCTTTAAATCATTTTAATATCATAGATGTAGGCAGAGGCTCCTTGTTCATTTCCTGACCGCCCTTACTTGAAATAATCACATAGAAACTATATTATTTAAATCACTACTTGGCCAATCACTGAAGCATATTGCTAGCTAGCTCTTATATCTTAAATTAACACATTTCTATTATTATATATTTTACCATGAGGTTTGTGGCCTACCAAAACGGTTCCATCTGGTGGCTCATGTCTTTCTCCTCTGGTGACTCCATGGCTTCGTACTGACTACATCTAATCTCTTCTTCTCTATCTGCGTGTAACTCCCTCCTTGCCCTATTCTGCTAAGCCACTGGCAGAAACAGATTTATTCATTAACCAATAAAAGCAACACATAGATAGAAGGACTTCCCACACCACATACATACAATTTTCTACCTGTAGCTTGTGGAATAAGTTTTAAGCAAAATACTGCTGAGCAAACTACATTATGACTAAATATTTTCTCTTAATATGGTCAATTTGAATGTTGTCATTTTTGTCTCTTTTAACCTCTACCTTCCAACTTCTGTCACAACTGCCAACAACAAAAATTAAAAAAAAGACACAAGACTAAGTGAAGAGAGCAAACGGTGCCCATCAGCCATCTAACTGGTTTCAGCTTTTCCACATTGTTCTCACACAAGACTTCAATAAGCCGAACGTTTCATTTCCTGGTTTCAGCCATGCCTTTTGGAGTTGGTGGCATGCGATAGATTTTCCATTATGCAACTGAGGTATGTTGTTCATCAGTGACCAAACAACAGCAGGGTACTTTATTGTCAGGAAAGCATAACAGCACAGAGATAAATGGAAACCTTATAGGCAGGTGGCGCTATAGATAGGTCCTAAATCATAAAAAAGGAGCAAATTATAAGAATTGTGCCATCCATGCCAGGTTGCAGGATTCATTGTCTTATAAAATTTCAGGAGACTATTGTGTATCTTTTCTTTGTTCTTAATTAGTCTCTTAGATCTAGGAATGTGTCTACACATTCTGTTCCCTCAGTTTACTACACTTTCAAGCTCATCGTCTTCCTTCTTACTCTACATTTTGCATAATAGGATGAGAAGGCAAAATTATACTCTCTTCAGGTGGAGGATTAGATGTGAAATCGAAGGATACAAATAACATGTAAGGTGTCTTTTTTGTGACTCGTGGACTCTCTGGATTAGATGTCAACAAATTAGTTTGAATTATGGTCCCTATGCCACGCAGAAGGAAAGTTCCGGCTCCCAATATCACTCAAGTGTTTGGCACTGTTTTAAGGATGGTTGTTTAGTCTTCACACTGAATATGCATGTAAAGATGCCTCCAGTATTGGTCAATGTAAGTACTTTCAAACCCACAAAATTCCCTGTTGTCAAAAAGCCCACGTCACCCTTTCTTGTTCATTTACAGAATCACTGAGAGAAGGGAGAAACCCCTTTCCTGGCATTTAACCCAGATTTTCCATCATGCCTTACAGCATGAAATCAGGGTCAAGCCGACTGAATTTCTACATACAGATTGTAGATGTTATTACTCTAGCCAGTACTGAGCAGTGCACGGAGCATTGACCTGTGTCTTTTGCTTGACAATCCAGTTCTCTACTGCAGTGGAAAATATTATAAATCAAATCTGTCAAGTGTAATTGTATAACTGTACATAGGAGAGAGTGAGGAAACCCTCAAGTTGAAATGAATTATTCAGAAGCTATACCCATGAAGTCTCACCAACGTGTCTACCCATGAACAAGGATGACGTTGATAGACGCATGAGCAGTGATGGAGGAAGGGTCATGAGCAGTGATGGAGGAAGGTCATGAGGCCTCCATCTAGACACAATTACAAACAACTAAGGAGGACTGAGAATTAAAGAAATAGTCACCCCCTCGGAAGACCACACCATTTGGTCATCCAATACAAAATGGTCAACCCCAAGTAACAATATAAAAATTATCAGGTTTTATGTATTAACAAATTATATATTTATGAGATATATGTATATAAATAACAACAATTAATGTAGAAAGAGGCTGTGCATTAGAAAGAGCAAGGAAAGGCACCTGAGAGGGGCTGAAGGCAGGGAAGGGAAAGGGGAAATTATGTGATTATTTTGTAATCTAAAATCCAAACAAAATACTTTTTAAAAGGACAGATTACTTGGAAACCTAAAACATGGGAAATTTTAGAACATTCATAAGCAAATTTTCTTTGAACTCCTTTAAAGTATTGTAGTCAAAGGAGAGCCTCCTGTTTAGCACAGGAGAGTCAAGGCCAAGACCCAGTGGTAAGCTCTTCACATGTAATGCAGTTTGAGAGCTGCAAGGAAATGCCGGCGGGCATAAATGGCATCCAAGGTAGTCTTGCCTGTAAATATTTTCAAATTTATAACCCTGACTCTGAAGAACATATTGTGTGAGGAAATACAGGGTGATAAATGGAAATTGTGCTCCACTGAAGTGAGAAAGGGGAAAATATAGTTTTATTTCTTGCCCAACATTTCTACATCGTGATATCTCTAAGCATGTAGCCATAAATCTGAGATGAATCTCAGGAAATGCAGTGAAAGATTTCATTGCTAGTCTGTCAGAGTTTAGGGTTCCCTTCATTTTGCCCGTCAGAGAAACTCAAGAGAGGAAAGGTAAACAGCAGGGCCAGAAATGCAAGGGGAATTTTGGATTTCCTGGCCATTTATAGTAGAAATTTGAAATCCTGAAGAGACTTCTTTCATGCACTGTGTAAAGGCTGAGATGTTTTATCATTGCCCATCAATGGCATATAGAATTGCATTTTTCTTTCTCAGCCTCAAAAGAAAAATATAAAGATTTGTTCTCTTGGAAATGGATTTGAGGAGCTTTCATGGATTATTCCACACATGATATATTTGCTTTTCAAAGATGCTTTTATTATCTGTAAATAAAGAATTACAATGTACAAATGTGGCCTGCAGCAGTTTGACGATATAAATAAATATAATTGCTAAGTCACTGATTCACAATTGCTTCTCAATAGACAGTCATTAAATATCTTATTCTGGATGGACATTAAACTTTCAAATTTTGCTGTGTATAAAGATATATACTCATAATTAAATATATATATATATATATACACAGTATATATGTGTATATATTACTTCATTCATATATTTTCTCAATATTATTTAGTTTTTTTTCTTCAGAGTACTTTTTCACTTTATCTGGATTCAACAATTAATTCTACTTCCCCTTATTTATTTTCTGTATTTCCATCTATATAGACCAAGAGACATAACTGCCACCTGAATGTTTAAACATGTGTGCATCTTTTAAGAACAAGGACATTACTTCAAAATAATTTCAGTATTATTGACACAATCAAAAATTTAAAGGTGGCATCTTTTAGCATGCATTCAATATTCAAATTTTTCTAAATGCTCTTTGATGTCACTATTCTAGTATTTTATTAGAAAATTGTTTTGGATTGTCAGATATTTCCTTTCTCTGTCTAACATAGCCCCTCCAACTTGTATGTGGGCTCTTTTGCTTGTTTGCTTGATGTTTAGTTCTCTCTCCATGTCTTGCTCTCTCTCTCTCTCTCTTTCTCTCTCTTTCTCTTTCTCTTGTTCTGTCTCTTTGTTGTGGGTGTAGCATGTTTATACTTTGTGTGTGGCCCATGCCATTAAAAGTTTTAGGCTTACAAGGTAGAAATATTCTTGATTTCTGCAGTGTTTCCTTGAGATTAGACTCATATTAAACATGTTCTTAACTATAGTGTAGTGATGATAATCCTGTTCTCTTCAAGAGCCATATTGAAGCTGTGACATTCTGCATTGTTCGTTTTTCAATACTTTGGGATTGTTGGGTCCAGTTTCTACATCAGTGAAGTTTACAAATGTATAATTAGTGACATCTGCTAACAGGAACATGCAAACTAGAAGGCTACAGCTTCCTAAGTGACATGCATTAGCTTCTGTGATGGTGAAAATGCTACACAAGGGTATTTTGCTTTTCTCTTGGCATTCTTGTTTTCAGGGGAGGATATGTGGAAGAACAAAACCAGAAAGTCAAACAGGAGGAAAGTGTCCTTGCCAGGCTATAGTCCTAGTATTATCCCTCCCTTTTCAACTCTGTCATGCAGGAATTTCTAGGGACAGCTTGATATAGGCCTTTGTTGGGGTGTTTGCACTGCACAGGGCAGACTATCAACTGAGAGTTCAGTATTGTTCATTTTGAGGAAAGTGATGCTGCTATTGCTATTAATACAGTATGCATAAATTCTGTCCAGACTATAGGCAGCACATTGTTGAGTAGGTAACAAATGAAGAAAGCCAACTAACAGATTTCTAGTGTTGGAAAACAGTTGCCTGTCAAAGAAGGAGCTCCTGTCAAAGTCAAAGAAGTTCTAAGAAAACCTTTTTTGTTCTGTTTTGTCATACTTATTAGTTCCAATAAAATTAACAATAACTATTTATTTGAAATTATATTCATTCACTCATTGCAACTTTGTTTGGCCAAAGTCTACAAGATATTCTTGAAATTCAATTGGTTATATGTACTTTGCAACATATACTGTTGTGTGTTGACAGAGGTTTCTTTCCTGTCCCGTCCCACAGCTATTCAGCCCCAAAGAAACACACAGAGGTCTACATTAATCATAAAGTGATTGGCCTAATAGCTCAGGCTTCTTTTAACTCATAATTTATATTAGCCCATAATTATTGTCTGTGTTAGTCATGTGGCATGGTACATTTTTCAGCAAGGCATTCTTATCTTGCTTCATCTACACCTGGGTGACAGCTGCAGACTGAATCTTTCTCTTTCCAGAATTCTCTTGTTCTCATTGCCCCACCTATACTTCCTGCTTGGCTACTGGCCAATCAGTGTTTTATTAAAATAATACAAGTGACAGGATAAAAGACCATTGTTCCAGAGCACTTCCCCCCTTTTTTTAAAACAAGAACTCTGCATTTAATATCCTTTGTTTAGCTTTTCATCTAGACTGTTATCCATAACATCTTGTAACCAACACTCTAAACAAAGATAAATATCCATAATCTAGTTTTTGGGAATGTGGGTGTACTTTTCCAAGCCACTTCCTGCTGATTGGGGATACTGATAATCTTATGGGGCCCTAAACAAAATTTAGAATTATGGTCAAGTCTTGGCTGGAATATTCCGTGAGGCTTGATCATCTCAGCCAGCAGTCCTGAGGCTGTTCTGGATGTAGAACTCAGACATCTGGGCCATCCACTCCTATTGGAGATTTCTCAGGGGGTCTTCCTTAATCAAACCTTATTTTTTTAAATCCAGAATGAATCCACAGCCTTTCATTTTCTGTGGAAACAAAAGCAAAACCTCTTCTCCAAAGTAACATACCTTTTAACTTAAATTTTGAAGTCAAGGCATTTTCATAAAACATATGTTGGGTTAATCTAGCAGCATTTATAATCAAATGCCTTTTAATAGCTGTTGCTCTTTCCTCAGCAGTCAGTCATACAATTCAAAGACAACACAATAACATACAGTATCCAGACTGTGTATTCTACTTTCCCTATCACGGGCCCAAAACAGCTTCTTTATTAACCAATGGTATTCACAGCATACAGAGGGAGATCCCACATCACCTCCCCTTTACAGTTTAATTAAAAAGGGCATAAATTTGTAGTAGGAGGCTGCTTGCGTTTTCCTGGCTGCTCAGCCCCAAAATTACCATACAGAAATGTTATTAAGTAAATCCCTGCTTGGCCCATTAGTTATAGCTTCTTATTGACTAACTCTTACATCTTAATTTAACCCATTTCTATTAATCTGCATATTACCACAAGGCTGTGGCTTACTGGGTAAAGTTCTGGCATCTGTCTCCAGCAGCAGCAGGACTTCTAACTCTTCTTTCTTTCTCCCAGTATTCAGTTTAGTTTTCCCCACCTAGCTAAGTTCTGCCAATATAGGCAGAGCTGTCTCTGAAATTTTCTGCTTCATGGAAAAGTCTGCTGGATACTATGGGCCAGTACTCTATAGATGGATGCCCCAATGGTATAGAAGATCTTTAGGTAACAGTCGAGGCAGCAAGATGTCTCTGTTACTTCTATAGTTTTGGAAGTTGCTTAAAATGCACTTCTTGTTTACTTAGGTAATAATATATCCTTCTGGAATTTTTGATGGAATTGAAGAATATGCAGTTATAGTTTTCCTTAGTTATGATGAAAGATAAAGTAGATATAAATATTGTAACTGTAATTCTTGTTTGATATCTCTTTTGTTATATGTAATTTTTCTGTGTTAAAGTTAAAACCTTCCTTTTTATTTAAATAGAAAAGGGAGGTGATGTTGGAAGTCCTTCTATATATGTGTTGCTTTTATTGGTTAATCAATAAAGAAACTGTCTTGGGCATGTGCAGAGGCAGAATAGATGTAAGTGGGAAAAACTAAACTGAATGCTGGAAGAAAGGAGGTAGAGTTAGAGTAAATCCATGAAGCCGCCACCAGAGACAGACATGCCAAAACTTTGTCAGTAAGTCATAGGCATGTGGCAATATACATGTAAGAATTAACTAGTAAGAAGCTAGAGCTAATGGGCCAAGCAGTGATTTAATTAGTACAGTTTCTGTGTGGTTATTTTGGGGCAGAGCAGCGGGAAACAAACAAGCGGCC
Source organism: Ondatra zibethicus (assembly GCA_004026605.1). NCBI lineage: Eukaryota > Metazoa > Chordata > Mammalia > Rodentia > Cricetidae > Ondatra > Ondatra zibethicus. The sequence continues at coordinate 42,794 of PVIU01012449.1, read as the reverse complement.
TCCTACAACAATTGTGTTATTGAAATTCATGAACTTTCAACCAAATATCTATTAATATTTGTATAATTATATAAATTATATTCATATGCATATACATCTTTAAAGTCTTTCATTAATTATTTAACATCTCACTGACATATAAAGCATTTTGTCCTAGAAATTAAGGTGTTTTTAGTCTGGTAATTAACATATTGCTTCTGGATCTCTGTCAAATAAAGTATTTCCCCATTTATACTTAACACACATTAAAGTTCTCTTCAAATAAAAATTTATCCAATGTACCCACTCTAAATTGAACATTTTTATCTGAATCAATAAATACATCTCTAATTACAAGATAGTGTTTTTAACCATCTTTTATGTATATATTTATATATCAGTTACTATTTTTCTACAAGTAGGAACTGTTTCTAGACCACTGTGGATAGTGCTTACAGCAAAATGAAATGAAACCTGAACAGTCTTAAATCACACAGTCATTGATGTTTTATTTTTAAATTATCCCCAAATTCAGAAGCATTCCTTCCAATTAGCTTCTCCTTTTCTGAAGAAATGATCTCCATATTTGGGACATTTCTTTTTAATGTTTAATTAAAATATATTATTCCTGTTTCTCCCCCTTCTACTCCTCCAATACCAACCTCTGCTCTTTCCCAAATCCACAGTCTCCTTGATGTTAGCCATTGTTGCTTTGAATACATATGAATGAATAAACATATACCTCTAACTTCTTGAGTCTGTTGAGTGTAGCCTGTAGTATATGTTTCTAGAGCTGACTATTTGGTATTGAATAACCAATCAGAATACTCCTTCCAGGGGAAGAATAACTTTATCCATTTCACCCATTAATAATTGCTTACAGCTCTTCATCTAGGCTTTGAGATGCTCCTGAACCATGTAAGCATGCTACCTGTTTTAGAACTGTTCAGCTCTTGTTTAGGCAGCTGTGTTATTGAAGTTTCACAGAAGTCACATTTATTAATTGTTGCTCTCATTGTCTGTGCTACTGGTGTAATATTTAGGAAGTGTCTCATGTGCCAATGCATTCAAGGCTACTTCCCACTTCCTCTTATGTCAGGTTTAATGTAACTGGATTTATGTTGAGGTCTTTGAACCACTTGGACTTGAGTTTTGTCCAGGGAGACAAATATGGATCTATTTGCATTCTTCTACATGTCAACGTGCAGTTGTGCCAGCATGGTTTGTTGAGAATGCTTTCTTTTTTTTCACAGGTAAAGTTTCCTGTTACAGCTAACAGTCTGCCTCTCACAGCACTCTCCCTAGTCCTCTAGCCTTACTATCTTCTGGCCCATCTTCCCAGAAGTTCTCTGAGCCAGTGGTCAAAGATCACTTTATACTTTATCTCAACCAGAAATTAGCCATCTTAATATTTAGATATTTGCAATGACAAACTTTATTTACTCACTAGAACTTGGGTGGTGTTTGTGTTCTTGTTGCTATGGGGATATCATTCTCTTTGTGTCTGTAACTAAGAAACCTTGCATATAAAAAACAATACCTCTACCTCAAGTATAACACAAGAGGATCTATTCCTACTGGTTTTCATTTTTGTTTTGTATTATTTTTCTTGACATTAAGAACTTTAATTTACCCAGACATCATATAGCCAATTCTTTTCTCTCACAACAATCATAAAAAAATCATTGAGGATGATGGTGTCACCATTAGCACTTCTCCATAAAGTTCAAGGTTCTTCTGTAGTTGTTATGCTTCCATAGTATTTCTCAGGTTTACAGTGACAGCACTCTCATCCAGGGTTTCTTTAAGTAAAAACTTTTTGTTTCCCTTAGCTGTCAACAAGTCTTTAGGTTTATATAGTTTTTTAAATGTAATATAAAGTTTGCTATTGAGTATTCTAAATTCATTCATTTGTATAAATATTTCTTTATGTGAGGCCAAGTTTTATTATGTATAACAGACTAGCATCCAACTTGCAGCTTTATGATTTCAACGTCCTTGTGCTTATATTGCAGGCACATATCACCCTGTTTGGTACTATATTCATTTAAAATTTACTGACATTTATGTAGACCAAAGGTTAGAAATAAAAGCATCTACTCATGTATATTTTTTTTTCTTTGGTGTACCCATCCGTTCATCAAGCCCCTTAACTTTTGAACCACTTGTAACCTAGTTCTCACTATATCTCTTCCAGTCTGGCTCTATTCTGCTCTGCCAGAGGTCAAAAAAAGCTTCTTTATTAACCGATGGTAACAAAACATATTCACAGCTTACAGAGGGGAAGCCCATATCATTTCCCCTTTCTGTCTAAATAAAAAAATTTTAACTTTACTATAATAAAATTACATACAACAAAATAGATATCAAACAGGAATTACATTTACAATGCTTAGTCTATTTGTATCTGGAAAGTTTCATATTTAATTCATCTTTTATCATAACTAAGGAAAACTGTAACTAAAATTATCTGCATCAACTCTTCAAAGACACCTATAGGATATAGTATTATCTCACTAAACAGGAAGTGCATTGTAAGCAACTTCCAAAACTATAGAATTGACAGGGACATCTTGCTGCCTAGTCACCCAAAATTTTTCTGTCACCTTGGGGCATCCATTTTCAGCCTACAGGCCATACAATCTGGCAGACTTTTCTATGAATTAGGAAATTTGAAAGACTGTATCACCTATATTTGTAGTTTGTCAGTCACTTTCTTGCAGACTGTCTGACACTTTCTTCTGAAAAGGAGGAACCCTGAAGAACCATCATGTCTTTTGGAAAGTTCAGTAGTCACTTTTCTGTGGATCCTCCATATCCAATTCTTACAGCATACCATCAAACGGTCCAGGCAAGGACAGTTTCCTGCCCAAATGGCTAGCCTTGTCACATTGAAGGCAAATTCCATAATGAGTTTCTTCAATGTGCATTAATCTCTCCGAAGTAATTGGTGCTGCCAGAAACAGACATGTCTCATTGTTGAGAAAAGTCTAAATTCTTAAAACATTTTAAATGCCATATTCTGTAGTGTTTGAAGTGTTGAAGAATATTTATCTAACTGAAATATATCTCTATATATGCATATTTAGAAAACCTAACATGACTAAAGTTAATTATTATAGATGACTATCTATTAATCTGTATTTCTTAATTATACATTATATTTTTAAATGAGCTGTGCAAACACAATACCTTAATCAAGATCAGAAATACATAACAAAATTGATCTTAAATTTGTATCAATAGACCAAGATCCATACTGATGGAACGTATTCGTCTCTATATCATATGTCCCTTTAAATGAAAACAAACATTTATAAAGTATCATTTTGGAAATTTGGGCATAGTTTTCAGCAAACTGCTTCCTGTTATTTGTTAGACAAAGTATTTTTAGGGTTCACAGACACCTTTCTTGGGGTTTAGTTCCATCAAACTACATTAGCCTGGAAGGAATCCACAGATTCTCAACTTCTGTGGAAACAAAAGCAGAATCTCTTTTCCAAAGTAACATATCCTTAGACTCAAATTTTGAAATCAAGATACCTATAACATATATATGTAACATGTACATATATATGTTAGTTTAGCTTAGTAGCTCCCACAATCAAATGTCTCTCCGAAGTCAAAATTTAAAGAAAATTAGTAACATACATAATATAGACTCTCTGTATATTTTCCATCTTTACATGATTTATTTTTCTTTACGCCTTTAATCTATGACATCTATACTTTTATATTACTTTTACTGTCTCTTTAAAGACTTTGTTTTATTTTTTAAGACTATTTCTTTTTATAACTGTCTATACTCTTTTTTTCTCTCTCTTCCAAGCCTATGTACAAAGTTTAAACACACTGTGTTTTGTTTAGAGGTCTTCTGTGTCTGAATCTGTCTTTATTGCATAACTGTAATTCTTATATGGCCTGGAGTGCCTTTTATTTATTTATTTTTTCTAAGTGCTAACTGGACATAGCTAGGACCAATTCCATGACCCTGCCTGTTGACTCTGCCCCATCCAACATAGCAGTGTATGTTCACAACCTCTGTGAGCCATGCTTACTGCCCTAGTTTCAGGGACATAGCAGGTTTATGCTGCCATTAAGCAACTAGTAGCACTCTGCTTACAAACCCCAGATCCAGCGCCATTTATGCTTCATGAACCAGGAAGCCATCTCTTAAAGAAGCTGCTCAGTTTTTGCTGCTAATATCGAGTCAGGAAGACTTCTTTTAAAGTAGCCACTCAGATTTTGCTGCTAATGTGAGTCAGGAAGCCTTCTCTTAATGGAGCCATGCCTCTGCTCACCACCAGCAAACAGAGACTATATGAAAAAAATGTGGCTACCAAGAAGCTGCGCTTAGCTCCCATTTTTGTGGGTCTAGAAATCCTCTTTTTTTCTTAAGCTTTTTTTTTTTTTTTACATCTTATGTGTATCCATGCCCTAGTCAGTGGGAGTCATTTTGTAGGCTGAGACTCCTTGTTCATTTCCCAGCTTTCCAGACCCAAATAATCGCACAGAAACTATATTAATTACAATCCTGCTAGACAAACAACTTGGTTGTATTCCTACCTAGCTCTTAGATCTTAAATTAATCAATTTCTATTAATCTATGAATTACCATGAGGCTGTGGCCTACTGGTAAGGTTCTAGCATCTGTCTCCTTAGGCAGCTACATGGTGTCTCCTTGAACTCTGCCTACTCTCTATATCTCTCCCAACCTGGCTATATTCTGCCCTGCCATAGGCCAAATCATTTTCTTTATTAATCAATGGTAATAAAATATGTCACAGCATACAGAGAGGAATTCCACATCAACCACTTTAATTAATTCATGATGATTTTATCCAATCAAAATGATTTTTTTCTCTTTGAAAATGTTCAGTTTGTTGGAGTCCTATTTATGTCTTTGCATGTGTTGCCTTTTGTGATGGCTTGACCTGCAATGTTCAGTAAAGCTCAAGAGTTGAAGCCATGGTACAAAATTGTTTGGGTATGGTAGCACTTCAAGGGCAAAGTAGGGAGTGGTAGTGGCTCTTTATAGTACATCTGGACATCAGCCCTTTCTCTCTGCATCCTGATTACCACACCACGAGCATCTTGTCTAGCACATGTTTCTTACCATAATGCGTTATAGTGGAGGCTGCTTGTTGGTTCCTGGCTGCTCAGCCCCAAAATAATCACACAGAAACTGTATTATTTAAAATACTGCTTGGCCCATTAGCTCTAGTTTCTTGTTGGCTAACACATATCTTAATTTAACCCATTTCTAGTAATCTGTGTATCTTCACATGGTTGTGGCTTACCAGGTAAAGTTACATCTGGCTCCAGCAGGGCAATATGACTTCTCTCTTACTGTGCCCCCTTTCTCCCAGTATTCTGTTTAGTTTTCCCCACCTACCTTTATTCCCTGCTCAGGCCCAAAAGAGTTTCTTTATTAACCAATGGTATTCACAGCATACAGAGGGGAATTCCACATCAGTAATGCTTGACCTCAAAGTGAAAGGATATAATGTCTATGGCCTAAAACTAAAAACATGAAAAAGGTCACTCTCTCCTCTTATAGGTATATTTTTTTCAGGTATTGTCTCTTTCTTTATCTCTCATTCACACACACACACACACACACACACACACACAAATGAGTGAGAGAAAGTGAGAGAGAGATTCTGATTAAAAAAACTTTGGAGTGGGAAAGTATGTTCCCCTCATTAAGGAAGACTAATAATTATTTAAAAATCCAGAGAACTCTTATGGTCAATCTTGAAATGTTGTGTCTGTTTTTACTTTTATTTCTTCATCTTTATCTCAGTGTTCCGTTACATTTTGGCTGTACCAAGATATTTCAGCTTCTTATCGATTTCCTCTTCTATCATAGAATCAGAAATTTTTTTTTCCTAAGTACCTTTGTTACTTTATTAAGGAATGGTATGGAAACTATGATACAGTTTGATTTGCAAGGATATAGGGAATGACTATGAGAAAATATTTTACCAGAAAGAATTTTACTGATTCATAACTCTGGCTTCCCTGGGACTTCCCATGTAAATCAAGTTGGCCTTTAACTTACAGATATCCACCTGACTGCCTCCCAGGTGCTGGTATTGAAGGTGAACAGCACCGTGCCTAGTCTAATGGTTTTCTTAAAGAAAATAGTTGGCAAAACTCAACTTTTCCGTAAGGATATCAACATTCCAAGTGTTTGCTAGTTTTTTTCTGCAATTCCCCCCCCATGGTCATATTAATGAATCTGGCATATGAAATGGAGTGTGCATGTATTGTACATGAAGGAAATCAGGATGTTGTACAAACTAAAAAGGATATAATTGTGGTATAGCTCAAAGAGCTAGTGACAGCTATTTCTAGCTGTGACTAGAAGGGTTTTAAATTAGTTACAGAGATTTATTAGCAATAAAATTTAGCGATTTTTAATTTCTACTGTTTAACTATGAATTACCAAATTTAGGCCAAAGGCTAATGTGGATTTTTGTTTAATTAAGAAGCCTGATGTAATTTTAACTGTCAACTTCTACTTCTGAGCTTTGGTGTGTTACTGAATCTTCCACATAAGTAACTCAGGGACCTCTAATCTGATAAAAAGAGGCCTTCCTGGGTGAAGCTTCTGGACTCCTGGCTTTAGATGACCCCTACACGAATTATATGCTGTGCATGTAGAACAACTGGCATGATAAAGACACACAGAGAATGTGTGAAAGTTGCTGCTCGCACCTCACCTAGGGGATTCTCCTCAGCTTCTCTTTATTTATGCCTTTGAATTAAACGGCAGTAAGAAGTCAGCAATCCCTTCCATTTTAAGCCACACCCCAAGGCACTATAGGTCTCTGTCACATGCTAGTCCCCCCCTTTTCCATTTTAAGGCACATCTCAAGGCACTGTAAATCCCTGTCACATGCTGGTCCTCTCTTCTTGCCACAGCTCTTATGCATTTTTAGTTTTTCATTTTCAACAAAGATTACTTAAGATTATAAAACTTACTTAAACTTACTCTATCAGGTCTGCCTGGCTCAGTTAAGGTCTGGTTCTTTGATGTTCTGAGTTCTCAAACTTACCATATTCTGAGTGAAAACCTCCATGTGATATTCTCCTGTGACTGATTCATGGTGCTAGCAGCTGCCCATCTTCTGCTTAATGTTTGGAATACACTTTAATAATCCTCATATTCCTTTCTATATTTATGTTTAATGTCACAGCACTTTGAGATACAATGAATTACATTTTCCAGAATAAGGGACCTAAAATAATAAACGTTAAAATGACATGACTGATGGCACTTTACCAGTATACAATGAGGTGGAGCAAATTTTTTAATTCTTTTTTTATTATTAGTTCTTTAAAATTCTGACAGCAGCATTAATTAGGCATAATATATAATATTTGCATCTGTTAACATGAGAATGACAGACTAGTTAAGAATCTTTTTTAATGTAGCTCAAATCTTTAATAATTTAAATGAAAAATTTAAATCAAATAAACAAATAAAATTTGTTTATTACATACTTATCTTTTAGGACAATACTAATAAATATTTCTTGCTGTCAGTACTGTCAATTAGCAACTCCAAAACCTCTATACATTTTCTCTCCCCAAATCTCTACAAGTTAGGCACATCAAAATTAAAGGCATTTAGTATAGTTTCTCAAGAGTTTCATAATCAATCCATAATGTAGTGGGATGCAATTTTGGTAATTTTCACTCTCGTATAAAAAGTTTTAGTCTGTTCCTACAGCTGTTATTTTAGGAATGGGACGTAAAAAATAGACATTTTTTCCCGAGAACTTGCTATGTGCCCTGGGCCACTACAATAGTGACTGCTTTGGGAATGAAAATGTGCCATGCAATATGTACATTCATGATCAAAGCCACATTCTTCTCTGGAGCTGGCTCTACAAACACCTTAATTAGGAAGAGATAAAACATGCATAAGGATCTTTTATCTGTACAGTTCCGAGGGTCACAGAATAAATGTTACCTAATGTAAGGAAATTCCTTGTAGCTCAGCAGTCTCCAGGGTTTGAAGAATATTTTATTCTATGACAAAATGGGTGGATAATTATACCAATGGTCAAATGAAGGAAAATAAGAATGCAAAACTACAATCAATACCATATTTCTCAGGAATGCTGAGCTAACTTATTTTTATTCAATTCCTTATGTAATTGAACAAAGTTTCACTATTTTTAGTTGTTTATTATTTTTGGTTTTGTTTCATTATATAATGGATCTAAAGTTAATGGTAAAAGGAAAAGTTTCATTTGTTTGACAACCTGGTTTTAAGTATGGATAGAGGGTTGGTGTATCGCTATGAAAATATACCTACTCGTACATAGTCTTCAGTATTCTGGGAAGTCTTGGTACTTAGTACTTTCTTGGTACTTGTTTGCTTTAAAATAAACTAAAGCAATTTATGTACATACACATAAGAATATTATCTTAGGGGCAGGTTATAGAGCATGCAGAGAACAAAATTCAAACTGGCATATTTGTAATTAAACTAATAATTTCCATTCTATATTCATACAGTATCATCCCAGAAAGGTGCATGTGAAATATTTCAATAATTCATCAAATTTATATAAAACAGAACTTGAACATTGAATAGTTTCATATCCTTATATAATTTATGACAAGATTACAACACCAGACAGTCTGTAATTCATGTTGGCTATTCTCTAAATATTTTTGAATATGATCTGTAACAATTCATGCTTTCTTGTCTTATATTTTAATGAAAGCAATATTTGACACCTTCAGATTTAAGTAGAATAATTGCACACAGCAACTGTTGATAATTAACTGCAGCAAATTCTCTTATCTAAAATATGGCATCATTTTTCATCTTGCCATATTGTTAACAATGATATACTTCCAAAGTAAAGTGCCTCTCTTATAAGTTAATTTTAAAAGTAGACAACTTTTAAGAGACTAGTTGTAGTTCCCTGTTTCTTCATAGTTGCATTAACTCTTCAGGGAAAAGGTTAGACAGAACAATGCTGGGGAAACCTGAATAGAATAATAAATTACATTGAATAGATCAAAGATGTATACAAACAGTGAAAATTGGAATAAAAAAAATTAGATGGCTCCAGAAGTTAAACTCCAGAGAATATAGCTTAGGTCTTGTTGTACTGATTTTAAAAATATATTTTTAATGAGCGTTTTTGCCTGCTCACAAATACATGACACAGCAACACATTGCCTTTCTCGGTCACTTTCCTTGTCTGAAGTTATTTTGCATTTATGTCTCTCTGAAGAAAATTCCCTTGTTATTAGTACTTAAGCCCCTTTAAAAAGACATCTCACAAAAAGTTCCTATCAACTGATTTCAGTTTTAATTAATAGTAAATTAAGTGTTCCCTCACTACAAATCTATGAATTTCTTAAGTAACAGTATTTAATCATCAATGAATTTAAAATGAACGTTTATTCTTCAAAGAATTTACTCATTAGAAATTCTTAAAATCTTGGACTGTTAAGGTATAATTAACGTTTAATAAATATGTACTTAGCCTATGCCAGCTAATTTTTTCATAGGAATAGGTTTGTAGACATAGTTTCATAGGCACAGTGAGAAGCTACTTACATTAGTTGGACTCTACAGGGTTGTAACAATTTGATTTTAATGAAAGTAACTTTTTTTGAGTTCTTGAATTTTAATAATTAACCTATTCTATTTTGTAGAATGCTATTCTAGTAAATAGACAATTTATTAAATAATTTATTTTTAAGTTTATTTATTAAATTATTTCTCTGTTGATTCTGGTCTGAGTTGGCCTTGATTCTTGGAGAGTACAAATCAAGCAAGTATGAAAATTTGTGTGTAAGATTTTATATGAATCAGATTCTCTTTATTTTGAGCCAATCTGGAGCAACGGGATGACTGTCTTCTCTGTGTGTCTGATGTATGAAGAAGCACATGGGATGGCTGTCTTCTCTGTGTGTCTGAGATATGAAGAAGCACACGGGATGACTTTTTTCTCTGTGTGTCTGATGTATGAAGAAGCACATGCACATGTGTTTTAGAATCATTTCCCACACAATATTTGTCACCCTCCCTGTTCAATTCCATTGCTTGGGACAAATCTTTCCAGAAATAGCATGAACCATTTGCCAAGAGTCAATTTCACAGCCTCTATGAGTTGCTACATGTGGCCACAACTTACAGGATAATGAATTTTCTTAGTTGTACAAAGAGACCTTTTAGTTTGGTTACATAAAAAAAAAATCTCTTTATACAACAGCGTAATTCTTCCTTAGGGGTTGTCCAAACATTTGCTTTGTTTTAGTCCTGTGTTGTATTTTATATCTGAGCTGCCAGCTTACTCTACTTGCTTCTAGCAGTGTAGGGAATTCATATATCCCATAAAGCAAAATCCATGAACCCTGAATAAATTGTCCAAAGTCTACTACTGATCTGAATTACTGTTGTACTGAATAACACCTCCATAGTAATGTGTATATAAAAGACATCTTTTATATGTCTCCATCTTTTAAGGCAGGGAAAGAGGAGTGTCAGAGTTGGACACCCGACTTGAAAGTATGGCATGGCAGGAACACAAATGGCATTTTGAGCTTTCTTACCGGGCCTGGGATTTTTTTTGCAAATCTAGATGAATTTGGTTAGTGCTATTGATATTGTAGCTAGCATCCTAATGAATTTTGAAAGTAAAAGGTCTCCTGAAAGCTAAAGAATATATATCCACAGTGGGAAGCTAAGGTCTCCTGAAAGCTAAAGAATATATACCCACAGTGGGAAGCTGAGACCCAACTCTCCATTCCCTCAGAGTTGCATCTAGAGAATGTTTTCGTGAATCCACTTTCTTAAAGGCTGAAAACATGATACATGAAATGATCAAGAAACTGATATAGTAAATCCTCAGAACTAAGCAGACACGGCAATGCAGGGGAGGAGGTTACATGTGGGTGGGAAGGGACTTTCTTTGTTCTGCCATTGCCTTCCCCTTTAGTGTCTGCTACCATCATGAACACACAATGGTGCAGTTTTCCCTCACACTCCAGGTGCCCGGTCTGTGTTTACAATGCTCCAACTACGGAGCATTAACATACACGTTGCAGGGTGCTCTGCGGTCTTCCTCAGTTCTTGCCCTTTTTAAAATTGCTGCATATCCTTGAAATGACCTGTCACACCTTAAGTTTATTTCCTTATAACATTTATGGCTTTTTTTCCCCCTGCCAGTAAAAGCAACAAATGAACATTGTAAACATTTAGAAACAAACCAAAGAACAAAAGCCTCATGTAATATTTGTTTCAAAGAACAAAAGCCTCATGTAATATTTCAAAGCTCATAGATGATAATTATTAAGCTATATTTGATGTGTTTTCTTTAAGCCTTTTGCCTGTATGTGTATATACATGTACTCACTTAAAATTAAATGATACCTGGGATATTTTTGCAAATCGAGATGAATTTGGTTAGTGCTATTGATATTGTACCTAGCATCCTAACGAAGGTGAAGGGAGAGTTTCAGTTCCCACCTCTTGTGATACTCAAGGTCTCCAAATACTTGGCCTGCCTTGTTCTCTGAGAAACTGAGGTTCCCGCTGTGTTTCCACTCATGTGTATGCACTTTCCTTGCAAGTACTTATTCCTTGAATATCTTATCTCAATATCCTGTGAAAATCTTCAGGCATTTAAAATCAAGTAGGCTATGCTACACTGTTTACTGCAAAGAAAAAAATTAAACCTCAGATATGCAGAGTTTATCTGGTTATGGAATTTGGTGCAGAAGGTAAGATACTTGTAATTTTATGAACCTCAGCCCAATGCTTGATTTGCTTCTGATGAAACTGCTTTCCCAACAAACTAAATCTTGTTCAGTATCACATACTATTCAGAAAATTTTGTCCTCAAACCAGACACCGAGGTATTATTATAGTTCTCTTCTTACTGTAAGAACCTCAGCATTTCTCTATACTTTCTGTGAAAATTGTGAATATATAACATAAACCACAACCTTTCCCTAGAGTGCTTTATGTTCTTTTGTTCAGCTCATCAACATATGTAATTTGGGGTTCAATTAAAAATAAAAGGAAAGAAATGACTTGGGCAGTTGTCAGATCTGCTGGCACACTGGTACCCAGGCTGAGGGTGAAAGTTTTGTTTACCTTTACCTTGGTGTATATTGAGTCCAGGGAACCAGTCTGGGAAATAAACAGACTTTCTCTCAGTTCAAAGTTACATCTAGTTATAGGGAGGTACCAGTGGAGCAGTGAGAAAGGTGGGAGTCACATCTATAACACGTGCCAGGAGAGGGGAAATTTAAGATGAGTCTCTTGTGATTCTCGAAGTCTCCAAATTGCTGGCCTGTTCTTGTTTTGTAAGTCACATATTCATACTTTTGAAGCTCTCTCTCTGTTTCTCAGTCTCTCTCTCTCTCTCTCTCTCTCTCTCTCTCTCTCTCTCTCTCTCTGTGTGTGTGCAGATGTGTAAGTGTGTAAGGCATGTATGTGAGTGCAAGTGTCTGTGGAGGCCAGAGGTCCCCATAAGACCCATTACACTAGGCTGTCTGGACAGGATGCCCAGAAGTCCCTAGTCTCTCCCTCCTCACCTGTGGATAGCAGAGGTGTGTGTGCCTTCTTTAGCCTGAGTACTAAGGATACAGCTTAAGCTCTCATGCTTGCTTAGCAAACGCTTTCCTTACTGAAGCATTTTCCTAGCTTCCATCACTTCTTAAGTTTCTCAGGCTTGGATGCAATTGTGACTACCACATTACCTGATCCTTTAAATTACTTTTGGACCCCGTTTTGAAGTAGCTTTTATTAGTTGTGTGAAACTGAACCATGATCTATTAAATATAAGGGTGGGCCTTGTCTACTGTGATAGTGAAATAATAAGAATTAAGAAGGAGGGAGAAGATGAGCAAGGAAGTCAGGACCGCGAGGGGTTGACCCACCCACTGAGACTGTGCCTGATCTAATGGGAGCTCACCAAATCCAGCTGGACCGGGTCTGAATGAGTATGAGATGAAAGCAGACTCTCGGAATGTGGCTGTCAATGGGGGCGGACTGAGAAGCCATCGATAATGGCACTGGGACCTGTCTCTTCTGCATGTATTGGCTTTTTGGGACCCTAGTATACTTGGATGCACACCTTCCTAGGCATGGATGGAGGGGGAAGGGCCTTGGACTTTCTACAGGGCAAGGTACACTGCCCTCTCTTAAGGATGGAGGGAGTGGGCAAGAGGGAGGGGAATGGGAGAAGTGGGGGAAGTGTAAATTTTTGAATGGAAAAATAAAAAAAAAAGATTGAAAGAGAAAAGGAATAGGGGATTACCAGGCACCACTTCGCTAATGAATTATACATGAAGAATTTAATTATACATGATTGCCTCATTCTCCTACTCTATAGAGAAGAATGTCAAAGAACTTGGTTTGAATCGAGAAATTGCTATTTGAACTTTCCAAATATGCTTTCACCCAAACCTGATTATCTCTCATGGTTTCATTTGTCCTTTATGTCTTTATTTAAGCGTCCAGCTAGACTCATCTGGTGACAGTTTTCATGAATTAGGAATGCTTCTCTTAGGATCTGAGTTACATTACAAGCTCATCTGGTGGCTGAATAGGGACAGTCATACTGATGATGCTACTTTCATTTGTGACCTCCTGCTGAACTGATCTGTGTATTCCACAGTCATTGTGTTCCTCTGAGCAGAGGAGTCTCTGCTTCCCGATCTGAGCTTCCCTATCGAGAGATTGAGGCTCTGATTTGCCCCACGTGTTTACATAACTACCATGATCCTCAAACATCCTTGTACAAATTATCATTATCCCTTATAAAGAAAAGAGCAGTTGGGGAATAGAACTAGGGAACTAGGAAGGTCACTGGTTTATTGAACACTAAGGATAGTAACATTTCAGTTTGGGGGCGGAAGTACGGAGTTCCTCCTTCTCTCCCTCCCCGTTCTCTTCCCTTATGTTTCCATTCATCTGTTCCTGCTTTGTAGCTCTTTGGTGAACATCAATTTTCTTTTTGAATCTTCAGCTTTCCACAGTTGTAAAGCTTGAAAAGATGAGTTTCTGGTTATAAGACCATTTGTTCACCTCACCGCAAATGCAAAAAGAATAAACGAGACAATGCTAAATGATAATAAAATTCCTTCCTGAAGAAGAAATTCATCTGTCTGTCTGTCTGTAAGTCTATAAATCATCTACCCATGTATGTATCTATAGTTTATTCTGCCCCTGAAGTTTTAGTGCCTACTCCATGCTTCCTTATTACCTAAAATAAAATTCTCAGGAGGCATGTCTGCAAGTGTCATACCTGATTATTTGTTCTCTTTTACACAACTAACGTAATATCTAAGAAGAATAAAGACTGTTATAATCATAGATGATATAGGCAAGTCAGAATTTCCTGTTTACTGAATCATATTTTAGTATATGTTTATTGTGTCTCTATGATTACCCTGGGGTATTAGGTAGTACATTTACTGTATCATTCGTAAGGAGCCTAAGCTTACTTCAAGTCATTTTGGGGCTCCCTGAGGAAGGCTTTTTAATAAGCGAATTCTGAGAGGAAAGCATGGAATAAATTTCCTGAGTTCGGATATAAGAAACAGCTAATTAATACCTAGAACCATTAAAATTTCCTGGGGCAATTGAACTGCCTTTTTTTGTTCAGATTTAGACACAGTCCACTTTTAAAAGGCAATTCATCCCCACTATCCCTTAGAGTGCATTCTAGGGTGAATCCTTTCCAATGTCAGGTAAGAAGATCATTTTAATCTTCAGAAAAAAAATAAACTTTAATTAAAAATCCCTGTCACTTGCTTCATAGAGAAAACACTATATGCAGAATTATATTAAATCCTATTTAACACAGTCATAATGTGTAGGTGTAATTATACAAATATAGCTACAGGTGTTCAGTAACCACCCTATCCACACAGAATGCTATTTGGGGATTCTGAAGTAAGAGGTATTTTGTGGGCCCTCTAAGGTCACAGTCTGAAAATAAATTTGGATCAAATTGGAAGCATCAAAGTTTATGTAAAAATTTTGTGAAAAATACATAGGAATTAGATAGTACAGGAAGAAGGAAATAACAGAGAAACAATCATATTATACCACAGCTCTGTTTGCAGATTTATTCCTGGTAGAACTTTAGTATAATTGAGGTGCATAATACCTTTTGACATAGGTAATATTATCTAGAATCTGATGTGAGGAAAGCAAAAGTTTAAAAGGTTCACAGGATGTACAGTGTCCCTCACGGGATGGCCAGAATTCAAATTCAGATTTGCATTATTCAAAGTTCTTGGGTTGTTGAGCTCTACAGAATTACCCTTGTGATAGTTCAGTCTACTATCACAAGATTGATAATTGACTGGAAACACATATACTCTCCCATGCTGAGTTGGTTAGTTTTAAATGTCAACCCAACAAAAACTAGAATCATTTTGGAAGGGAGTCATAATAGGGAATTATTTATATCAAGTTATATCAATTTATATCAAGTTATATATTTATATAAAGTTATATGTACAATGGGATGTACATGGAGGAAAATTTTGTTCATTGATGTAGGAAGACAGCACCCATTGTGGGTGATACTATTCCCTAGGAAGGAGGTCCTGAACAGCAGAAAGGAGTAGAAAGGTTGCTGAAAGGAAGCAGGCAAGAATGCATATAATATGTGTCTGTCTTGGTCTAAGGATGTGATGTTTATTACTTGGGTTCCTGTTGAAGGAGAAAGGGCCTGCTTTTCATACCAGCCACCCCTACTAGATTAACCCCTGAAATAACCACACAGAAATTATATTAATTAAATTACTGTCTGGCCCATTATATCTAGCCTCTTCTTGGCCCACTCTCATATCTTGATCTAACCCATTTATAATAATCTCTATGTCACCACGAGGTCGTGGCTTACCAGGAAAGATTCAGCATGTCTGACTCTGACAACTCCATGGCGGCTCTCTCTGCCTGCCTTCTTTCTCCCAGCATTTAGTTCTCTTATCCCTGCCTATCTAAGTTCTGCCCTGTCAAAAAGCCAAGTATTCTTTATTCAACTAATGAAAGCAACACAAATACAGAAGGACCTCCTAAACCATTTCCCTTTTTCTATTTAAACAAAAAAGAAAGGCTTTCACTTTAACATAGTAAAATAACATATAACAAAAAGTTATCAAGCAAGAACTACGGTTGCCATATTTATATCTACTTTATCTTTTATCATAACTAAGGAAAACTATAATTTTAACTATCCAGTTTTTAACTCCATCAAAGACTCCAGAAGGATATACTATTACCTAAGTAAATGAGAAGTAAGCAACTTCCCAAGCTCTAGAAGTGACAGAGACATCTCACTTCCTGGACAGTCACCCAAAGTTATTTTGTACCTTTGGGGCATCCATCTTCAGCCTACAGGCCCATAGTATCCAGCAGACTTTTTCATACAGCAAGAAATTTTAAAGACAGTTCAGTCATGTTTTTCTGTATCCTGCAGAATGTCTCGCAGACTCTTTTATGAATCAGGAATCCTGAAGGAACATCTCACCTTTAGGCAAGTTCAGCAGTCCTCCTTCTGTGGGTTCTTTGTGTCCAGTTTATGCAACAGTCCAGGCAAGAGCAGTTTCTTGCCTAAATGGCTAACACACTCCATAAGGAGCCTCTTCGATGCCCATTTTTCTCTTGAAGTAGATTGGTGCTGCCAAGAGCAGACGTGTCTCATTGTCATGAAAAGCCCTAAGTTATTAAAACATTAAATGCCATATTCTGTAGTCTTTGAAAGATATGAAGAATGCCTATTTAACTGAAATATATCTCTATATATCTAGAAAAATCTAACTAACTACAAACTTGACTATTATAGGTGACTATCTATTAACCTATATTTCTTAATTATACCTTACATTTTTAAAGGAAATACACAATTACAATACCTTAATCAAGATCAGAAATACATATATAACACAATTGACCTTAAATTTATATCAATAAAGCAAAATTTATACCAATATAAATTATTCATATCTATATCATATCCCCCTTTAAATGTAAAAGAACATTTATAAACAATATTTGGGAATATGGGCATAGTTTTTTTCTTCAAACTGCTTTGTGATGTATGGGGTCGTTGTTAATCAGGTCTTTCATGGTGTATTCTGTATGCTAGGTTCATCTCAGTTGGCAGTTGAGCAAAGTAAGTTTTTGAGGGTGTTTATGGCAACGTTTCAGGAGAGCGTGATCTATCATATAATATTGGTCTAGAAGCAATCCACAGGGTCTCATCTTCTGTGAAAATAAAAGAAGAACCTCTTTTTCAAAACATCATATCCTTAGACCCAAATTCTGAAGTCATAATACCTTTATAATATCCATGCTGGTTTAGCTTAGCAGCCCACATAATGAAATGACTCTCTGTACTTAGCTCCTTCACAGTCAAAAAATTTAAAGAAGACACAATAATATATAGAATCCAGACTCTCTGTGAATTTTCCATTTTTACGTGGCTTATTTTTTTTAATCTATGACTATCTGTACTCTGTCTCTTTATAGACTTTACCCCTTTTTTTTAAAAAAAGCATCTCTCTATACTCTTTGTTCCTGCCTTTATCTGCCCAAAATGAAGCCAAACAAGTGCTTTTTTTTCTCCTCTCTGTTGCTTTTGGTTGGGGCATTTTATCACTCTAACAGAAATGAAACTAGAACGCACCCTAAGCCTGTGTTCTACCACTGAGCATACCACCAGCCTCTGAATTTTTAGCTTTCTGAAGTCAGTAGTTGAGAGGAGCTCTATTTTATGAGATGATTGTATGTTGTATCCCATCACCTCAACCTACTCTTTTATTTAAAAAATGAATTTTATGCTTTCCATTATTTGCCTTCAGAGCTGAAAAAGTTAATAGTTGCATCCCTGAAAATGATTAAGGAACTCTTCTTTCTTAGCTTCCACTTAATTTAAACTGTTACATTATATTCTTAACTTTTTTATTTTGTGCTGCCTTCTAACCTCTTGCCTTCCAGAATGTGGAATTGTGTCAGCAAGTTTTTTGAACACTCTCCCACTGATTTTGCTCATGAAGAGAAGAGGTCAATTTTGGTGGCTTTGCAAGAAAAACATTAGTTCAATGTTACATAAAAAGAAAGTATAGAAGTATGTGGGTGTAATTGGTAGGCTTATCTCTTCCAGCAACAAAAATGGTCCTTGAGATTTCTGAAAGCAGTCACAGTTTTAGTTGGTTTGCTTTATTTGGGGTTTGATTAAATATTGGAATGAATGATGAATCTATGTAGCACTAAAGGGTGAGGCAACCCAGGTAATATACAAAACACATAAACAGATCACAATAGAGTTATCAGTCTTCAGTTAAAAGCAACAATATAAGAAAGGGGAATTGTTCAACAAAAATATGTCCATATATCAGAAGACTTGGTGGATATATCAAGGAGAGTGGTAGAAAATGTGTTTTCTCAAAACTTCTGTGAGACTACACAAAATGGCTAAGAGTGAAATGTGTGTTTTTTGTAGAAGTTGCATGATGTTGAACTCAGGCTATTAATACCTGGGAAGAGAGAATCAATTGCTCCGTGATCATTGGTACTCACAGCTGCAAAAGATCTTTGGACATATAACAAAAGATGAGCACACTGGAGGCCTCAGTGAGAGGGGAATATTAATATCTGCTAGCAGTCAGATGAAATACATATAAAGGATTCTGCAGTGAAGCAATGGGGTTGCTCATTGCAAGTGTTTGAGAACAAAAGATGCATGAGGTGATAAATTACCTGGAGCCAATAGTGAATAAGAAATTGGTACTTTGCTCCATTATATGAACTAATAGCCACCTGTCCCATCTTTAAATTCGTATCAAATAAAGAAAGACCCCAGGCAATCATGAAAATGTCCCAAGTAAGGTATAATAAGCAAAGTTTAAGGAAAATCAGAATTGGTCTAAAGAGGCTTGTCTTCAGTAGCCATGTCTACAGAACAGACTGGGTTTTATTTCATTTTGAATGACTTTGATATAAAACTAGTTTTTTACAGATTTGTCATTATAATTCTGTATTAAAGACATCATAGTATAAGTTTGTAACTGTGTAAAATGAAACAAATATTTATGATTTATATGCATTTTTATGTGTATTTGAAGTAATGACAGCAGTTACCTTTAAATTCTTACTTTGGTAAGTGCAATCACCTGATTCTTACCTACCATGGTGGTAATGCATTCAATATTTAGCTTTCAAATTAAAAGATAAAGAGCTAAAGTGTGATGAGCTATGACAAGGACAAGGTGAGGAAACAAATCAAACCATCTCAGTTATCCAATTCAAACTAGAGATTCCCTGAGCAAGATATGTCTCACTGATGCTAAAAAAAAAAAAAAGAGAATGTATAATTGGCTAACTATTGATAATACACAGAGAAATTCAAGTTATGTTATTTTTCATGTGAGTTCCTAGAAAAGGTAGGTTCTTGATAGTTGTGGTGGCATCTGATGGTGTATTGACTTATGAAATTTGTCTGACTTATTAACACTAAGCAACTTGGTTTAGAGTAACCATATAGTGGCTAGGCAAATTGCTTTGCATTGACTGAAAATCTTCCATCTGATCGCAAATTTTCCTTCTACTCTACATTTTTTGGGATATAATTTATATGTAATAAAGTTCTTCATTTTCAAAGCAAAAAGCAACATTTTGAGTGTATTTATATGGTTTACAGGTGCTCATCATTTTCTATTTTCAGAATTGCCAGCATCCCAAAAGAAAATATACACCCATTTAACAGTCCTTGCATCTCTCTCCCACAAAATACTAGCCAAATTGGTTTCCAATAGTTTTGTGTGTTTCAATAATTTCATGTCACAGTCTATGTATTCTTTATAATTGGCATCTTTCACATAGCATGATATAATCAAGGCTCATATACTGTGTAACACAAATAAGTATTTGGCTTCTATGCACAGTTATATTTTACTGTGTGTGGCTGGACAATATTTGTATATGTATTCTTCAGTAGAGTTGTTTCCCCTTTATCTATTATGATACTTGAATGAAAACATTGACCTTAATATGAATTACCACCTCTCTTGTGTACATAGCTGGGGTTGGATTTCAAGATGATACCTCAACTCGATAGTCACCTTTCTGAGATTCTGCAGGCTATTTTTTAGAGTGACAGCAGCATTTTATAGCTTCACCAGCTGTGATTTGCTTTCTTTTCACAGACTCCAGAAGAACTAGAGGATGTTTCTGACCTTGAAGAAGATCATGAGGTCCGTAGCCACACCAGCATTCAGACAGAAGGGAAAACTGACCGAGTAAGTTCTCTACAGAGGGACCTCTGTGGGTCGTGCATGGTCTCTGTCAACCCAGGAAGTCTCTCATACATGAGGCACTTGGATCTGGATTTGAGTTTCTGAAGCACAGAGAGGAAGGCCTCAGACTATGGGTATAGGGAGCTAAGAAAATATTTTCAGTTTTGAGAAATCAAAATGAGGGCTCTAATTTTTGGTAAGGAATCATTCCAAACTTCTTTTGATCACATAAAAATCCTGACTGTGAAAATGAAATTCATGCATGTTTGTTGAGTGTAAGGAATAGGATCCAGGATTTTGTAAATATACTCTGAAATAATAGGAATCAAAATTTTTTACTGAGTCAGTAATGGGAGCTTTTCTTCTTCTTCACTGCTTTCTTCTGAACTTCCCTCAAAGCACACATGCACCTCCCTCGAAGTGCATGCACGTACTCACACACAGACATACAGACACACATACAGACACACACACACACACACACACACACACACACATATACAAAGTTACTTTTTCTAATTTTGTAGTAAGATTAGTCCATGTTTCTCTTTCACCTGAGTATATTGTTCTGAAAATAGACACCATTTTTGTATAGCCATAAAGTAGTTGGTAATGTATGGGGTAGATTCAAGTTTCTACTGGCTACTTGGCTTGTCAATCCCCTTGAAGTTAATTCCTGCAAGGAACTGTCTAGAACATATAGTATCTAGGTGTAATTTTCTTCAAATTTGGCTGCTATCATTGTTCAGAGATGGAGTCATGAAAGTAGTCATAGACATGTGTTTTGCTGAAGGTAAACTCCGCTCCAGTAGCTGGTGGAGTATATTTGTGTCACTAGAATCAAGTCTGAAGGCTGACAAGACATTGAGAGAAGGACTTTTAATTAACACAAAGGTAATATTTTGCATTTGGATAAATGTGACTGTTTTTACATTCAGGTATTATACAAATAACAATGAATCCTTGGTTTATACCCTTAGCATGAATAAATTTCATATTTCTTCATGTATAAAAGGAGGATTAGATATGATATTTTCATGTTTCCCTAGTAACTTCGAATAAGATGACACATAGTAGGGGATTTTGTAAACCATAAAGCTGCATATGACAAGGCAAATCTTACCTTATTTCCGTGTTTACTTATGTCTATTCTGTTCTGGTTGCCAGATAGATCTTCTTCTTGGACCTTTTATGGGTCTTTCCTAGGAATGGTAGAAATGTTTAAAGTCTTAAGACCATCCAGAAATTTACAAGGATTGTGAATTTTCTTCCCTCTCTAGGGTTCCATAGCAATCTGTGTTCTCTTAAGGGATTCTGTGACAGACCACTGACCATCAGATGTGCTGGGAGCAAAATTATATTTAACCTAACTAATACCTCTGCTCCTTTAGTCTTCCACTAGGTATATCCTAAGTGACTCTGATATCCTGCCTGTCTCTCTCTGATTCTTTCCCTCAATTACGGTGTGAAATTCTAGAAGATGCTTTAGAAGATCATTGTGAATCACATATCTCTACCTCCAATCCTTTGTCATGGGTATTGACAGTCTTCAGTTTCACTTGTCACTAACACATTCTCTTTCATTTGTTGATTGGAAATTCTTAACGATAGTCCAGTGGGTACCTTTTGGAGCTGAACTTAAGAGTTCACAGTAATGAATAGCTTGATAATATTTCTTTGGATCAAACAACTCTCATTTCTTTCCTGACTATTCTCCTTCAGCTACTGGGACTATTGCCAAAATCTAGTACCCAACTCAACTACTTTCTGTTGCCATTTCTGCTTTGGTGGGTGTTCAGGTACAAGAAACAGTAACTTTGCATTTGATTTTCTTAATTCTCATATTAACTTTTTAATATTTTGATAATATCAGCTCAGCTTTACTAAAATTAATGAGGCTCAGACTTACATAATTGTTTTAGTTATTTGATTACTGTGAAAAGAAATCACAATGAGACAATTTTTATAAAGGAAAGCATTTAACCGGGGGCTTGATTACAGTTTGAGAGGGTTCGTCTATGATGATTATGGTAGGAAAAAGATAGACATGGTGCTGGAGTTGTAGTTGAGAGCTTTACATCCTGATTGACAGGCAAGAGGAAGAGAGTGGAAGACTGAGCCTGGTATGAACTTTGAAGCATCAAAGCCCACTTTGTTGCAGGCAGAGAACCCTTTTGTTTATCCCTACTGCCTGGCTAGCTTACACCCAAAATAATCACGCAGTGTTTAAATAGCCCATTAGCTCTAACTTCTTATTGGCCAATTCTTACATCTTAATTTAACTCATTTCTGTTAATCTGCTTATCGCCATGTGACTGTGGTTTACTGGCAAGATTCTAACCAGCGTCCATCTCAGGCAGTAGCTCCATGGCATCTGCCACTCTGCCCTTCTTCCCAGCATTCAGCTCTATCTACTCTGCCTACCTAAGTTCTATTCTATCAACTAAGCTAAGGCAGTTTATTTTTTCAATCAATGAAAACAACACATAAACAGGAGGACCTCCTACACCATTTCCCCTTTTCTGTTTAAACAAAAAAGGCTTTCACTTTAACATAGTAAAATTACATATAAGAAAACAGTTATCAAGCAAGAATTACAGTTACAATATTTAGTTCCATTTTATCTTTTATCATAACAATGGAGAGCTATAACTATCTATCTATTCTTCAACTCCATCAAAGACTCCAGAAGGGTATAATATTACCTTAGTAAATGAGAAGCAAGCAACTTCCAAAACTCTAGAAATGACAGAGACATCTCGGTGCCTGAGTCACCCAAAGTTCTTCTGTACCATTGGGGCATCTATCTTTGGCCTACAGGCCCATAGTATCCAGCAGACATTTCCATGAAGCAGGAAAATTCAAAGACAGTTCAGTCACTTTCTTCTGTGTCCTGCAGAATGTCTCACAGACTCTTTCATGAAGCAGGGATCCCGAAGGACCATCTTACCTTTAGGCAAGTTCAGCAGTCATCTCTCTCTGGGTACTGCATATCCAGTAAAGCAGTTCAGGCAAGAGAAGTTTCTTGCCCAAATGCCTAGCAAACTCCATAAGGAGCCTCTCCAATGCCCATCTTCCTCTTGAAGTAGCTGGTGCTGCCAGGAGCAGATGAGTCTTATTGTAATGAAAAGCCCTAAGTTATTAAAACATTTTAAATGCCATATTCTATAGTCTTTGAAAGTTATGAAGAATGCCTATCTAACTGAAATAAATCTCTATATATCTAGAAAATATAACTAACATGACTACAAGCTTGACTATTATCAATGATTATCCATTAACAACCTGTATTTCCTAATTATACATTACATTTTTAAATGAACTACACTGTTGTAATGAGGAACAGGCTGCATCCCACTGCCCAGCTAGCTTAACCCTGAAATAATCACACAGAAATTATATTAATTAAATTACTGCCTGGCCCATTATTTCTAGCCTCTTCTTGGCCAACTCTCACATCCTGATCTAACCCATTTCTACCAATCTATGTAACACCACAAGGTCGTGGCTTACCAGAAAAGATTCTAACCAGTATCAGTCTCAGGCAGGAGCTTCATGACATCTCTGTCTCTGCCTTCTTCCTCCCAGAATTCAGTTATATCCTCCCCACCAATCTAAGTTCTGCCCTATCAAAAGGCCAAGGCAGTTTCTTTATTCAACCAATGAAAGCAACACATAGAAAGAAGGACCTCCTACACCACTATACAATCACAATACCTTAATCAAGAGCAGAAATATACATAGAACAAGATTGAACTTAAATTTATATCAATAAAGCAAAATCCATACCATTGTAAATTATTCATATCTGTATCAACACTTCCTTCATTAAGATCAAACCTACTAATCCTCTTAACCCTTCCCAAACAGTTCTATTCTCTGGTGACCAAGCATTTAAATTTATGAGCCCATGTGAGCCATTTTCATTCAAGTCACATTCTATTCCTAGATCCACATAGGCTTATAGACATATCACAACCCAACTGCATCTAGTTGGACTTCAAAAGTTCCCCAAATCTTTTACAATCTAGAAACTGTTTAAAAGTCCAAAATCCATTGTCTCTTCTGAGACACAAGGCTATCTCTTAACCATAACCTCCTGCAAAAGTAAAAGCAAAAAGCAAATTCCAACTTATGATGGCACAAAATATTCATTAGTGTTCCAAGAGAGCAGAAAGGGACATCATGAAGAAAACTGGACCAAATCAAGGCTAACTAACAGCAAGACAAACTCCAAACTCTGCATTTCCAAGTCTAATATCAGAGCATTCTTCAAATCTCCCACACCTTCTGACTGCAAAACACCTTTTTTTCCCCAGTTGTTCACCCCTCAATTTTCACTGCATCATCTTCCAATTGTTATTTAGTCCTAGAAATGCCCCAGGGCCTTTTCCTTTCACAGATTGCAGAATTAGCTGGGTGGGGTCTTGTCTTGACTTTAACACCCCCTTTAGTCCTTTTAGCATTAGGCTTTTCTCTAAACTTTTCTTCTCTTTGAGCTTAAGTCTTGATTCCAAAATAACATTTCCTGGTGCTCCTTTTTTTCCTCAAACTGTATATTTTGTATTTCTCTTTGTTCCATTTGTTCTTTTCATTGTAGCTCTGCATAAAAGTGAATACCAATATGTACATGACACAGTCAATACTAGGCTGTCTTGAAATCTTATCCATTAAGGACATTAATTGAAAACTCTTCAATTTAGACTGGAAAATTTTAAGTACAAAGGTTACTTACAAAAAGCTACAATTTTTTTTTTGGTCAAAATATCTCAAAAATTATCTCTAATTGTTGTTTTTCTGAAATTTCTTGAACTGGGTTACCAAATCCAAATCACCCTTAGCACTATGTCTTCCATGTTCCTCCTAGGATGGCCTATATAGTTCAACTTAGAGTATTCATTTGCTTTTAAACCCAAGGTACCAAAGTTTTCATAGTCTAGCAAACAACATGATCAGGTTTTTTACATTAGCACCCAACTCCTGTTATCAACTTCTGTCTTAAGTAATGTTCTATTGCTGTGAAGAGACATCATGACTGAGACAACTTTTATGCAAAAAGAAAAAATCATTTAATTGGGGTCTTGCTTATAGTTTCCAAGGATTAGTCCGTAATCATTATGAAAGTAATGTAACTGGTCGGTTCTCTCCCTCCTGCCAGTTCCTGAATAACTACTCTGAGGTTTAATATTAATTATAAACTTTTTTGGCCTATTATCTCAAACTTATTATTAACTAGCTGTTACAACTTAAATTAACCCATATCTATTATTCTATATTTTACCATGAGTCTCATGACTTGTTACCTCACATCTTGCTTCTCCAGTGGCTGCTGGCATCTTTCTGACTCTGCCTTCTTTTTCCCTTTGTCTTTGCTTGGATTTCCCACATGGCTCTATTCTGCTGGCTATTGGTCAAATCCATTTCTTTATTAACCAATGGTAATAAAACATATTCACAGCATATGGAAGAGGATCCCACATCAAGGAAGCAAACAGGCATTGTGCCAGGACAGTAGTTGAAAGCTTTATATACTGGGCTGAAGGGAACATGAAGCAAGCAATAACCTATTCCTGATATAGACTTTTGAAACCTCAAAGTCCACCTGAATGGCACACTTTTCTAGGTAGACTTTTCTTTCCCACCTACCAGTTCCAAATAACAGTCATGAAGACTTAATATTAATTTTAGATGCTTGGCTAATAGCTCAGGCTTATTACTAACTAGCCCTTATAACCTAAATTAACCCATTTCTATTCATCTAAGTACGGTCATGTGGCATTACCAATATTTTATCTTGCACATCCTATTTCCTCTCCAGGTTTTGCTGGTGACTCCTCCGACTCTACCCATTTTCTTCACAGCATACTCTCTGCCCAGAAAATCCTGCCTTGCTATCAATCAACTTTTTATTCACATCAAGAGCAACACATTTTCATAGTGTACAGCACACTTCCTTGAACAAGGCTACACTAGCTCTTCTAATCCTTTCAAACATTCCCACTTTTTGGTGAATAAGCATTCAAATATATGAGCACCATTAGCAAACATGATAATATCCTTAAGTGATAAAACAGACAGAAACTTATACAGAGTAACAAAGCTGTCCTTGTGGGGGGCATGCCACAATGAAATCTAGCTTTTTACAAACAGTAAAAATAGCAGTAACTGTTTTAAATTTAATTATTGTATAATATATACAAATTAATTCCAGCACCATATTTTAGTATGTATCTAGTTTTTCAAATTCATTACAACAGACTTTGTTCTTAAATTATGATATAGGTAACCAAAAAAATCAGTATATGCCCATCTCTAACCTAAATCACCTGACCAGTACTCATAATTTGTTTTCATAAGTTTCACAATGTCGGCTAGACATTTCATCTCCCCAATAGTTTCTTGTTTCTTCTAATGAGATGATGTTTTTGTGACCATTAATCTCATGTCTGAGAACATATCTTTGCATTATATTCAGGATTTTTGTTTGTTTTTGTGTCCAGTAGACTGTGTATTTAAATGTATTTCACGAACACCAATACTTTGGAGAAATACCGTAAGATTCAGCATGGATTGTTGCAAGGGGAGGGTCCCTTGTTTGTTCTAGCTGCAAAGAACAGAAATAACCACACAAAACCTGTATTAATTAAACCACTGCTTGGTGAGTTAGCTCTAACTTCTTATTGGCTAAATCTTAAACATTAATTTAACCCATTTCTATTAACCTGTATATCGCCACATGGCAGTGGCTTACCGGCAAAGATTCAGCATGGCTGACTCTCGCGGTGGACCCATGGTGTCTCTCTCACTCTGCCTTTCTTCTTCCCAGCATTCAGTTCTGTCTTCCCGCCTACCTAAGTTCTTCCCTATTAATAGGCCAAGGCAGTTTCTTTATCAACCCATGAAAGCAACACATAGACAGAAGGACCTCCTATACTAATGGACTTTTCTGAGAACCATCTGAACACTTATCCCATGTTCTGTGTTTAATTCACGGTCTCTGCAAAGACAGAGGTTTAGATTCCTTTTTGTTCCTTGTATGATGAAGGTCTCAACATTTTTTTGCTTCTTGTATTTTACATACTCTGTTATATTGGACATGCACTAGAACAAATTTTAGACACTACTTAGGCACTGAGTGACATTTATTATCATTTTATTTCCTATGTTTCATTCCTAGTAGCTTTGGCTCAGCATCATCTGTTATAGCTGTCATCAGCTGTAAATGCCATTGGGTATTGTAAATGTCTGCAACTAAAAATAATGATTCAGAGTCTGTAGACAATGTGGAACAAATATTAAATGACCAATAGTGCATTCTTTATGAAGTGGCAATTGGAGAGCCAAGCAAACATGATTATCTCAATATGGAACATGGGAATTCTCTGGACCAAAACTGTGATTATAGATAATGAACAGGTTCCACAGTGGCCCAGGAGCTTGATTGTATAATAGATTTGTAGAAGATTGTTCACAGAGATGATTGTTTATTCTGTTCATTCTTTAATCAAATATAATATAGGTCTTTTTTCATCTTAAAGTTTCAAAGTGAAAGAGGCATGAAAATAGATTTCTGTTAAAGACTTCTTATAGACTTACTTCCCAAACTTACTATAGTAAAGCCTTTATGAATCCACCTTTTCTTAAGATTAAACTAAATCCGTGCTAATTTACATTTTTATATAAACACAGCAGTTCTAAGTATTGAGTAACACATCAAAGTTCATACAGCATTTCCATGTTTGTATCTTGTTAACAAAAGACTTGGAGTTTGTGTTATTATTATTCTCTCCTTAACTTTTGGGAGTAGAGAAGGAGATTCAAAGAATTTAAATAGTTTATTCCAATCATGTTGATTATGACAACATCACAGGTTTTATGTTCTCTCTCTCTCTCTCTCTCTCTCTCTCTCTCACACACACACACACACACACACACACAATACACACACAGAGAGAGACACTTTTTAGAACAGCACATTTACTATGTAGATCAAAGCTCTCATGCCTTAGTATAGAGTTAATAGTATAACTGTCCACTGGGAAAATGATCTGTGAAACCAAAGATCAGGTCATGAAATCACACCTGTTTGAATCTTATAAAATTCTAAATGTCCTAGTTAAAGATCTTCTAGCAATAGGAAAATCAGTTTGTTGATTCACATTCAGCATCCATCTGGTGAAGTCCAATCACTCAGTCTCCTGTGGTAGATTGCTTTCCCTTGATAAATGAGTTTTAGGGAAATAGAGTAGAAAATCAGGAGACTTTGTAGGGAGTAAAACTCAAATCTCCCAGCATGGAACTCACAAGAAGAGAGGCAGTCACATTGCTTACAACATCTTATTGTGCTGACTTTTTGTTTTGTTTCAATAATAGAAAGAAGAGAAATCTAATTTCTCATCTACTTCCCTGATTTATCTTCTGCTATAGGGACAGCAGGGGCAGCTGAGGCTCAGTAAATTGTCTTAGCATTAATAAGAGAGCAACTGAGAGAATGCTCCTCAAGCCTTCTCAGGGGATGACTATGTGTTTAGAAGTGTTTAATAAAGTGAATTGAGAGAATGTAGGGTTTGGAATGCATGGAGAAGTGATTCAGCTTCTAGCAATGCTGATAAAGTAAAAGCCAAGAATAAGGTATTTATAGTAACAGAAGAATATGTTCAAGTCTTTGCTATAGTATTTACAACAATAGACTTTTAAAGTGTTCTATTTCTGAGTCTCAGTTTTCTAATCTGTAAAATTCTAATAGTATCTATTTTATGTGAGTTTTCAAGAATAAATTATATATGTGAGAAATTAATTCAATTCTTGGCACAGAGAGTATATTCTATCAATTTTATTTTTTGGTATTCTGATACTATAAGGCTCAATAATCTTCCCTAATTTTACTTCCTAGAGTTTCATTGCCCTATAGATGAACATAGTTTATAAATTTTAAAAGGACATTTCCAGATATAAACAACTCATAAATTTTAAATTATATGTGCTCACTATTACTTCATACATTCATTACATTTTTGTTTTTCCCATCCATTTGTTGTATACCGCCATCTCATTAGCAACCATGTTGTCGTCTTGACTCTCAGGCCTACTGTATTGGTCTTAGCATTTCAGCACTGTGTTTAAGTAATCATTATTTACTTACTACTGCCCCCAAGTTAGAAGAACAGCACTGCTGGCGATTTGAACACATTGCTACAAATACTCTATTTTGTTACTTGATACCAATCAATTTAATTTATAAATTAAACTTTATAATAAGATCTATGCATAAAAAAGCATGTATGAATATTAAATATGAGACCATGTTTAGCTTCAGGCATCCATTAAAACATTTATCCCCTAGTTAGTGAAGTACAGCAAGACACTTGTTTCATGGTACTGAAAATTTTTAACATTCTAAATATTACATTACCAAAAGTCTTTTGAAGTGTTTTGTTTCTTTCTTTGTTTCCTTGAAAAGGGTAAGAAATAAGGAGACACTTCAAGAGTTTAAAAGGAATTTGGCTTTGATATGATTTCCAGTGATACCAGAACACTTATGGCTGTATAGGAGCTAAAATAGAGATCTTCAGAAAACTCCTTAAAGTAGAGTAAATCAGAGAAAATTATCCAAGTATTGTCAAGTACTTGCTTTTTTCAATATTGATTGGAGACCTAGTCCTGTCTTCTGGGAATTTTTCTTCTTTGCAGCATTTTGGTAGCTTGACAACCCATGGATTATGTCTCCAGTATAGGTCTCAACCACTTTTGCAAGGTTGTGTTGACAAAAAGGAGGATTCATAAATATAAATTACAAAAGTGGTTGAGACCCCTGATGGACACAGGAAAGTTTCATGTTGGTGTTCTCAAACACCTCAAAGTTACATAGAAGTTGAATTCCTATATTTTGTGATCTATACTGGTTAAGAGAAAGAGACAGAGAATCTCATCCTGGCACTTCAGAAAGTTTTCCAAGGAAACATTTAAAAATGACAATTTTTCATCTAGCCCAAGAAGTACCTAGTGTTTCTTTCCTCCACCCACACAGCTTGGAAGCCAGTAGAGCTTTAAATCTGCCCTGTCTCCTACAATTACGCCATACCATGTCTGTTTACGATTAAGGAATGGTAAAAGGAAACTCATTCAGAAGTACTTAATGAGGCCAAAAGTTTGTTTGAAGGTATCTGAAGCTGTCTCCTCTAATTGCTAGAATTGTTTGTGTGCATGAACAAAATAAAGCATATTTTTAATTTCAACCATTGTTTGCTCATCTTTCGGCATGAAGTTCTGCCACTTTTAAAAGGGCTCCCAAACCTTATAAATCGCAACAGCCTTTATTTGTGAGTTCATCACTTATTTAATATTTATGCATGAGTGTATTGTAGCTTATAAACTTACTCTGCTTTAAAGAAATGTCTTTGAGGCCATTGAATCCATATAAGCTCTATAAATAGAAGCAAATTAGGAGAGAAATGAGAACAGTTGCCTAGGTTACTGGACACAGCCTCAAAATGTCAACAGCAGCAAATGAATTGGAGCATATCAGATCTTAAAATGACTCTTGGTGGGTTAAAAAAACCCACAACTACCGATGTTCACTGCAAGTTCTTGGTGATACCAATAACTACCTCATTATTGCTTGTCTACAGGCAGTTAGCCAAATGTTCTCTGCTATGAGAGTATGAAAAAACCTGCCACAGATGGGTGGTTTACTTAAAATCAAGAATGGAATGGTTTTTATAAGCCCTATTTATTATCAGAATATGCTTCCAATATAAATGTATACTGAATTACCATATAGCATATGAAGAGATGTGACCTCATTACCTGCTTCATGATACAATTTGAGCTGGATTATTATGTAAAGCAGAGCAAGGAGACCTGGGTAAAATTGCATGATGCAGCAGCCCTTCCACAGAAGGTTGTGACTTCTGATCATCAGTCTCTTTCATCTCAATTTTGCTTCTTTCAATCACTCTGCTACTTTCTCTCTCTCTCTCTCTCTCTCTCTCTCTCTCTCTCTGTGTGTGTGTGTGTGTGTGTGTACAGTTGTGTGTGCATGTTGTATGTGTGTGAGGTTCAGTGGCAATCACCTCAGATGTCATCTAACTTTAACATTAGAGACAGGCTGTAGCATTGTAGCATTCTGCTTCTCCTATTTTCTTTAGATAGTTCTAGATTTATCTATTATTTCCACAGTGCCTGCTATTAAGGATGTATATTCATAAAGATTTTGACCTAGGTTGCTGTGATGGGCAACCAAAGTCAGAATGCAGTCTGTGTTCAATTTTGCTTAAAAAAAAAAAACACAAATGGGCTGAAGATTTTTCAAAGGTTAAATGATAGGAATTGAAAGTCATTAACCTTGCTGATTATTTTGACTACCAGCAGTAGTTAATATTTTTGTGGTGAATTCTCTTTCCATGATGGAATATGCCTTCTGAAGGTAGGCTCCTCATCTTCAGGGGAAACAGGAGAGAAACTAGCTTGACTGGATTTCAAATGGACAATTTTTACCTTTTAGAAAAATCCATTTATAGGCTATAAAATGGGCAAGATGCTTTCAAAAATATTTGTTTCTTAAAGAGGCAAAGAAATAATTTACAGTCCCAAATGTTACAAAGCAAGTGTTCTAACAAAGGGGAGCTAAAGAGATTCTGGTCACCTCTTTAGTTCAGGTACTGGCATTTATCACCTGCATTCCTGCATCAGGTTCTGACATTGTCTCCTTCTTTCATTTTTATCTCCCATTCGCTACCTTAAACCAACATGGCATTTACAAAGAGATCTAATATTTACCACTGTGGTAAGTTGAATGTAATTAGCCCACATCATCTCATAGGGAGTGGCACTATTAGGAGGTGTGTCTTTGTTGGAGGATGTGTATCACTGCAAGAGCGGGCTCTGAGGTTTCCTATTCTCAGGATACCACCCGTATCTCAGTAAACTTCCTGTTGCCTGCAAGATATAGAACTCTCAGCTATTACCCCAGCAACATGTCTGCCTATACCCACCATGCTCCCTGTCATGATGATAATGGACTGAACCTCTGAAACTGTAAATGAGACACCCCAATTAAATTTTTTTTTAATAAGAGTTTCTGTGGTCATGGTATCTCTTCACAGCGAAAAAGCACTAAGATAACTACCATACTTAGAAAAAATAAATCTGGGTCTGAGTGTCATTTTTAAATTAATATTAAATTCAGTCCATTACTGCCCTGGGTGAGAGAACTTTAGATGCTGCTCCTGCTTCTACACACCACATGTTAGTTCCTTTCCAGAATTCCCTCATTCTACCTCAGTTATTTAGGAATTTGACTTCCTCTCAACCATTTCTCTACCTTTGAGGGTCATGCTCTCTCAGTACCTGTTTTCTCCCCATCAGTAAATACTTATTGTTCAGTAGGGTTCTACATTGGCCCAGCATTTGGAGAATCTCATATCTCAACCATGCAACATAATATTTTCACATCCCAACGTTACATTCATTGTTAGTGTAGAGTTTTTCCAGACTGAACTTTGAACTGTGAGTTATTAATTTGGAGCTTAATCCACTAAGCTATTAATACAAGGAAGCATGCTTATATGAGTTCTCTCACATTTAGAGTGTTAGGCTACTGTGTGGTATACACATATCTTGTGATCTATGAAGACTGATATACTAGTTTGAATGTGAAGTGTTCCCCATTTGTGCTCAGCAGGTGGTCCTGTTTTGGAAGGTTCTGGGATACCTTTAGGAGGTGGAGTCTTGCTGGAGGAATTCGGTAACTGGGATAGGCTTTGGGATTATTTAGCAGTCCTACTTCCTGTCTGCTCTTTGTCTCTTGACTAAAGATAGAAAGTAGCAGATTCCTGTCACACACGCTTTGACCACTATGATAAACTTCATTAACTCATCTGGAAATCAAAATGACCTTTCCCATTTTAAGCTGTTTCTTAATAAGCATTTGGCCACACCCACAAGTCAAGTAATGCACATAGGTGGCAAGGAAAACTTCATCCTGAGGTGTCTTGTTTCTAAAGAACTCCAGTTTTCTGTTCTGCAGTGCAAGTTGATCTTTCTTCCTAACAGTTTGCACGAGCCTGATAAATCTCATTTTACATTGCTAGGACACTACTCTAAAGTAACGAGTGACTGGGTGCAACTTATGCCAGGGAACACTGATAGTAACTGCTCTGTCACTTTGCCAATCCCTTCAGGTGTCTTCTTATTCCTTGCTGTGTAAGACACACAAATCTGCAGCATTATTTCCTCAATTGGAAAATAGTTAAGTCTTTACACACATAGGGATACAATGCAATGTTTTCATGTATAGTATACATTTACAGAGGGGGATGATAAACTCTAATTATTTAACATATCTATCGCTCAGTATTTATTTTTGTGTTTATTTTTAAAAGATTTACTCAACAATTTTGATGTACAAAGTTCTTAATTTAAATACAAACTATTCTCTATAAACACACACAAAGTTATAGCTATTTTCTAATTGAAACTTTTCTTTGGTCAGTATCTTCCCTGTTCTCAGCCACTGATCCTCCACACCAATAGTGAAGAGTGTTCTGTCATTTGTGTCTGGGAGAACTCCTCTTTTAGACTTTACATTAAATCAGGATTGTGTGGCATTTCTGTACTAGTGTATTTTGCCTGTGGTCAATTTTGTTTCAGATGACAGAACTTACTTCTTTTAAATAGCATTCCATTGTATAAGTACAAATGTTTCATTTTCTTTAACCAGTTATTTGATAATGTACACTTGATCTCATACCTCTAGATTTATAAAAAGTGGTACAGTGAACATGGAAAAGTAGACAGCTCGTGGGTAAATAGATTTTAATTATTTTAGATGAATTCTCAGAAGTGAGACTGATATATGACATATTAACACTATTCTTAATTTTCTGAGGAAACTCCGCATTGTTTTTTTTTATTGCTTATTTCCTTAATTTGCAATCCACTTAATAGTACCTATGGGTTGTGTTTCCTCACACCACTACCAAAAATATTCTCAACTTTCTGATGGCAGTCATTCTAATGGGGTAAGAGGGTAGCTTAGCTTGTCAGAATTCAGTTGAGGGCCAAAAGTCATGAATTTTTTTTTTTGGTACCTCTTGGTATAAAGTTTCCATGTACCTCTTGGCTACTTGTTTGTGTTCTTCTGGGAAATATTTAAGTTCTTTGATTTTTTTTTCTTGTGAGCTTTTTATTCCTATAATTATTAATCCTTTATCATATGTATTGTTGGCAAATATTTTTTTGCAAACTGTGAGCTATCTCTTATTTTTTCCTTTGCTATGTGGAACCTTTTAATTTCCTGCAGTTATTTTTTTTTATCTTTGTAGGCAGTGCTTTGATATTCATGATTAACCCTTTGCCCAAACCAATGTCTTGGATTACTTTTGCTTATTTATACTGGGACATTTATTTACATTTACATTTTTGATGCATAGGAGTACATTGTACATGTATTTTAGAATTCATCTGAGTAATAAGAAGGGTTTGCTAGGGTTCAAATGTCAATGTCATCTCTCAGGATACAGAGAGAAACAAAGTGGCAGAGAAGGCAAGTAGATTTTATGACAGTCAGTAGAATAGTGGGTATTTAGGTGACATGGGATATTCAGATTGATTTAAATCCTCTCTCCTGTGCTAGTTTTACTTATCTTTTTGCTGGTCCATTTAAATTTACCAGCTTAAAAAATACTTTGGAATCTAGAGATGGCTCAGTGGTTAATATCACAAGATCACTGGCTACTTTTTCACAGGACCTAGAGTTTCTTCCCAGAACCTACGTGACAGCTCACAACAGTCTGTAACTCCAGTTGTATAGGATCTGACATCCTCTCCTGATTCCTTGAGCACACATGTGGTGTACATATATACATGTGTGCAAAACACATATACACTATATATATATATTATATAATTGAATTAATAGAAAATTGTATGTCCTTACTGAATATTCAAAGGACATATGTTAGTAAAGCCCTTGTATGAAGAAAAGGTATGTTTTCTCTCCTTTGATAATAGCTGTTATTTTCCATCCAGACTGACTAAAATTACTTTTTATTGAAATTAAAAAGAGCACTAAAATTAATTGATCTAACATCTTGAAGTTTAGATACAAATTACTAAGCCATATACCTGTTGATAAAGTACTAGAATTGCAGAATAGCTTTGGTGATCCTGTGTGATAACGTAGAACTCTCCATTGTAGCTCTGTTGCATGTCATTACCTTGATAAGGGTTGAAAGCAAGAGAAACATCAAGAATCAGATAAGCACACCAGTGAGTTCTACCTGTACAATCTGCAGACACCCTGAGGTCATTCTGAGCCAGGGTTCAGCATCTCTGCACAAAGCATCTCTGTGAGGAGAGACTTCTCACCATTCACATGGTTGGCATAGTTATTGGAATGCTGGCCAGCATATAACATGGAATATGAGCAAGATTTCTGGTCTCTACCCAGTAGAATATGATAGAGACTATGTAGCACTATATGTGATGAAGACATCTCATGGGACTGCTAACTGAATTATGTCCTGTTGCAGAGATGTCAGTGGCTCGTAAGTTTTTAGGTGATGAGGTTTTTATCTTCCTTTTCATTTTTCCTTTTTGTAGATGTGTTTTACATTCTCCCGTGTGTAAGACAGAATGATTTGCAAACATATTGTGTATTCTACTACAAAAAACAAAAACCCAGAAAACACTATTCATACCCTGTGAAATCCCCTGCTTGGTAACCTTAGGCAAAAAATCATTCTCTCTCATCTCTTACTTTGAAAATGTTCCCAATTACCATAGATTTTGTTTGTGTGGTGTTTGCACATAGGCTGTGTTTGAAACGGTGTGCATCTTTCTGAGAGCTTGCTCCAAGTAGCCTGGAGTTTTACTTTTGAGAGCCTAACTAATTGAAGACTTAGGTTTATTTCCCTTTGGTGCTCATCTGTAGACAAAGCTTCATCTGTGTGCCATCTCAGTCTAAGTTAAAACTCTCATCAGCTGCTGCTTCTTCAGTGGAGGATCTCATTTCCAGTCCCTAATGGGATTTCACTTGAGGAACTCTTGTCTGCTGCTAAGTACTGCTCTGGCCCAGATGTCTGCCTCTCTGAATTCACATCAGGAGACAGGAAGAATTATGTTTTGTTTATTTAATTTTCTCATGCTCTCTGGCCATATGGACAAATTTAGAGTACTGTTGTTGCTGTTGCTGTATGTTTTTCTTTCAGCCCAGTATTTTATTGTATCCCACATCCACAATGGGATTTTTTAAAGTGTTTTGAGTCTGAGGCAGTAACTTTGCCAAAAATTTGATGTAGATAGTTATTTTTCCAGATATGTGTGTGAGATAGATTTCAAGAACACTGTGCATACATAGATTTACAGAAGTTTGTATATTCTGTGTAAAATAGCAGCATGGTGGCATGCTAGCTACATGTATCCTCTATTCTCTTTGTCTATAAATAATTGCTAACATGTAATGAATTAAAATATTATAGTCAATTTTCTACAGTGCTCAGGTAGTTTTGACAAGAGAAAAAGAGCCTATGAATTTCAGTGAAGATGTAATTATTTATAAATATTTTCAACCATCATTCATTGATTGAATTTGCCCATATGGAACTCAAGGAATATGGAAAACAGATTTTTGCATCTAGAATAACTTCACAGAAGTATAAAAAGTGGAATTGAATTATCCACATGTTACATAGACAGAGAAGTTCTTTGATTAAGGCAGAAAGAAGTAAATTTTAGATTTTTATCAAGCCGTCGGGCATTTCTTCAGACAATTATTGGTAGCATGAGTATTGATTGATAAGTATAAGTATATATATATATGTATCTGTATACATATATACACACACACATATATATATACATATATATAGTAACTCAGCACTTAAATTTGTGTCTATGACTGCTTGAACTGTCAGTATAGCACGTAAAATACATAACGATCTAGAGACTCTCATGTCCTCTTTCATTTATCCTTGGACATTAAAGCAAAACATCACAGAAGATGCTGTAGAACATTAGTCCATGCTGTAAACCCAGAGACTATTCACAGTGTCCCACCTTAGCTCATTATGTAGACAAGCGCTGATATTCTCTGGGTATATTTGAAGCAAGCGTCATGCAAATGAATGAGTGGCCCATGGTTCAGCTGCACCCACAAACATTTACCAGGTTCTACCTGGTACCTTCCCAGTCGTGATGCACCTCTTCTTTCTGCCTCTTTGTCTACCTGCTTCCTCCTCCCCATATCCTTTATTTTTTTATCATTTGTTGTTCATCTATCACAAGCATTATGTTAATCATAATGAATAAAATTAAAAATCCACATTTCAAAATTAATATTTCATTCTTGTCTGGCAGTCCTTTTAAGCACTTTTGATTGACAGAGTATTGAGATATGCTAAAGCTAACATTACTTGCTTAAAGGATTCTTTTTGATTTCTTCTAGCATCATTCTTTATGTATTGTCTTACTTTAAAAAGTAAATGCTTGCTATTTATTCTTAAATTTAGGCTCATGGGTGTTTTATCTGACAGTGGTCATCCAATATTTAATTTTTAATTGTCTTTTCTTAGATAGTTTTATGCATGTACCCATGCATAATGAGCACTCTTACCCTTATAACCTCTATTATCTCTCTACTTCCCAGTCCCCCAGACTCCACACCAAGCTCCCTTACACATTCATATCTAATCATTTTGTTTTGTGACACACTAATTTCCACCAGGGCCACCTGCATGACCATGCCTTTGGAACTACCCATTGACTACAGCAATTGGTGACAACTAAAGACCCCCTCCAGGAAAAAAAAAAAACACAATTAGTAATAGCTAATGCCCACCATTAAAGAGCAGGGATCTATATGCCCTCCCACTTCTGTAACTGATTGTTGATAGAACCAGTCTTGTGTGGGCCCAGTGTACACTGTGGCCATTCTAATTTGTTTAATGTGAAAATCTAAGGCTTGCAGGTTATGTTGCTTTGTTGTAAATATTAGAAGCCACGCTTTTCTCTCTATTCTACAACCTTGATAAAATCAGAGAGGCTGAAATTTTATTTCCATTTTCTTCTTGTGACTCTTTATGTTGCCCCTAATATTTTGATGAATTTTGCCAAATACACAACTAATAGACATAGATGATCTTAAAGGCATTTTAAATATTGAATTGTCCTGATGGCATCTAACTGTCAAATATTAATATCAAGTGAAATGTGTGGGACAATGAGAACAGAAAGGTAGGGATAAAGTAAAATGGCTACAGAGGTAGTCTCAATCCAATCTATGCAAAGTTCATGAAGGATTTCAAAATTTTCAGTATAAAAAAATCAGTTTGATTAAAATTTATTTAATTCTCAAATATGGAAACTTGCGCTAACTGTGGAAGTTAGGTCACAAATGAATAGATGCATCAATAATTAC
The DNA here is from genome assembly GCA_004026605.1 of Ondatra zibethicus. NCBI lineage: Eukaryota > Metazoa > Chordata > Mammalia > Rodentia > Cricetidae > Ondatra > Ondatra zibethicus. The sequence continues at coordinate 4,096 of PVIU01012449.1, read as the reverse complement.
TGGGTGAGCATAGTCTCCAAAAAATAATATTTGTGTAATTTCCACAATAGCATAAACTATTTTATGCTACATTTTAAAACCCATAACTTGCTGGGCGGTGGTGGCACACGCCTTTAATCCCAGGCAGAAGCAGGCGAATCTCTGGGAGTTCAAGGCCAGCCTGGTCTACAAGAGCTAGTTCCAGGACAGGCTCCAAAGCTACAGAGAAACCTTGTCTCAAAAGAAACCCATAACTTAATAAAAAGGAGGTATACCATGCAAATTTTTAGATACCTCATAATCTATATGTACTTGATGTTACATAATCATATATGTAACATATAACCCTCAAAGATAGATGTGAATGTCTATAAGTATTATAATTATTTTGAGTAAAATGATAATTGCATTTATATTATCTTTACCAATATCTGAATATTAAACTCTATCAACATGTGTGTATATATATATATATATATATATAATATATATGAATTATTTATGTGTAGGTGAATGCCATGGGTATTTGAAATTATATATCGCTTCCTCAAAATATTGCTTTACCACACAAAGTATCATGAAAAAGATTAAAAAATTCAGATTCCTTTGAACTTTGGAAAAATATGTTTATTATACTTATATCCACTTATTCATTCAATGTACATATACATTTTATATGGTTATATTCATTTTAAAAATAAAATGTAAAATCACAAAGAAAAATGTGCTTAGAAATAGTAGCCGTCTACTTCTTTTTAAAAGATTTATAAATAGGGGGACACTATTTATATAGTTTTTCATGACTTACATGAATAAAGGGTTTAATGGAATTTGTTTCCAAATTATAGTCCATGCTTCCTTACTTGAATGGTTTGAAATCCTAAATATATAAAGCGTGTGTCTCCCGCCCAGGACTGTTGCAAGCTCTTTGCCAGCATGGGTGGCAGTGGAGAACTTTGTGCAGCAGACATCACTTCATGCTGGGGGAGTGCACTGAAGGTGGTTCATGGCCTCAATTCTGATGAAACTCCACACTGCTGAAATAGAGCGCTGGGTGGGGGTGAGCTGCAATAGGCAGGAAAGCCCATGTATAAACTAGCAGATCTCCAGTATCCTCCAGTTCCATCTCCTGTTTCATTTTCTGTCCTTGTGCTCATACCAACACGTCCCTTCTCTACTTCCAACCAATTTACTGTAAACTGGGGCATGAAATTCAGGTATCTAAACTTATCTGCAGAGTGGAAGAGAATTTGATTTGAGTTACATGCTGTAATGAGTGGGTTCCTAGAGCTTGTTTGAGTTGCTTACAGTCTTCCCAATATTTATTTATTGAATTGCTCAAAAATTTATATACTGTCTGCTTGCATGGCAAGGCAACTATCAACACCCTGCAATAATGACTTTGGGAAGCACAATGCAATTGCATCTAAATTAGTTTCAAAATTGCAACAGCTAGCATTCAAATAATTTAATGTGCAGTTATTTAGATATGGTGTATTTATAGTTTTTAATGTACATTTTGTTATGTATTAAATAAAAATAAATGATATATATGTATTATGAAATTTATAGAATAGTTTTAGACTTTTTGCAGAGTAAACATTTCACCCTGCACGAAGGACCATATTCTGGGTTAGCCAGGATTCATCCAGCAGTTGGAAGTCACTTTATAGAGGGGATTGAGACACAAGTGGTTACTCTGAAGGAACCCTGATGTCGATTATGTGGATAAGAAAGATACTTTTGAAGAAGTGTCTAGAAATGAAAAACTGTAAAAAAAGAAAATGAGAGAAAAGGTACAGTTAACAGCATCTGATGATTGTTTTCATGGAACAAAAGCTATCTTGTGGAAAACAGATTGAATACCCTCCTCTCAGTTCCCTAGTATTGAGTCCAGGCTGTCCTATAGCAAGAAAGGAAAGTGGACATGAAGAATTGCCTAATAGCTAACAATTGCCAAAACCATAACAGAGTGCCTCAGAAAGGAGTGCATGCCTGTTATTAAAAGAGATAAGAAAAAAGATTAAAAAAGTAAGTGTGAAAGATATAGATAGCTTCAAAAAATAGCTAGTCATATCTGATGAGGTCATTGTTGTACTGAGACTGTCTGGACCTCACTTTGTTCATAAGACAAATACAATATTCCTGTTTCCCCAGAGAAGCCGATCAGGGCTTTAGTGATTGCCTCATTCTACTAAATTCACCAAGATTGTAACACATGTAATCTAGCATCCATTTAAGAATACTATTTGCCAGGATTTATTCTCCATGTCCTGATAATTGATTTTGGAAGATATATATGATAACTCTCCTGTTTGGGGTTTTTCTGAAAGACTTCAAGGTAATTTAAAACATTGTAGCTGTTCACATCTTAATATTATTATAGTCATGTCCAAACATTATGGATACCACTGTATTGAATGAACTTAATAATCATCTCCTAACGTTGTGTGATATCCAGCCTGTGTTCAGTCTCTCCATCTATAGCCCAAATGTGTTTTGTGGATTTTATATTTTCCTGAAAGCTAGATACAAACTATCTTCACATATCACTATTTTAACAAGAGAGGGATTTACACTTGACCTCTATGAACATAATTTTCATGGTTGTGACGTGTATATTACTATACTTTAACATACTATGATCATTTAAATTGTATATTTCTATTTATAAAATTCTAAATCTGTGTTTCTTAGATAGGCTAATATAAAGTCATAAGATGTACCTAGGAATTAATTGTCCATAAAAAGGTTTATAGTTAAGGAAAACAGAAAATTAGTAATAATAGAATTGCTTCTATATAAAATTAAATATCACATATTCTCCTATCCTTCTTAGTAATATTTTAAGACCATTGACCTTCTCTGGGATGTACCAGTCTTTAATTGTACAGTGTGTGAAATATGTCAGTGTGCCTTGTTTGTTGTGAATATAACAAATGTAGTATTTCTGTGACCTTTGTGATTGTGGGACTCATTTGCTCAGTTCTACTTTGGTTTGTGTGAGGTGGGACAAGTGAATAGTGTGCCATCTGTTTCTCCACAGATTTTTAAAGTCTTTTAGGCTAGATTAAATATCTTCTGTATTCTGACAATAAGCACCACTTATCAAAGACTTTCATACTTTTGATAATATTGTCTTTATGCATGGACATAGCTTTCATCTGAACAAAATTCATATGTGAGTTAATTATTGCACAATACACTGAGATTTAGAATGGTTACATTCCTTGCTATATGAGTCACACTTGTCAACATTAAAGTTGAGTGAAGATCTATATGAAAATTCCTACTTTTTTTCCTACTATGACATCTTCCCCTTTTCTTTCATCGTTAAAGGATTGTTTATTTGTTTAATACTTGGTTAATTATTTGTGTGTCTGTTTGAAGAGATGTGCACATTTCTGTGTGTATAAGCATACCAATAGAGGGCATAGGATGCTTTGGAGCTAGAGTAATAGGCATTTTGGCAGCATCCGGCCTGACAAGTGGATGCTGGGATCTGAATTCCAGTCCTCATGATTGGACAGCAAGCACACTAATCAATAAGCTCTCTCCCAGCTCTTTCCTTAACTTCCACAGGTATAATAAAATCATCCATCAGGAAAGCATTTTATACAGAAATGATGAGTATAAGAAAGTCTAAGATATCCAAGTAGACAGGAAAAAACATCAAGGAAACATGTTTGAAATCCTCCTGGTTGTAGATGCTTGATATTAGGGTGTAGTGTAAGCCACAGAGAAAAGTATGAGATCTGTTCATGTAATATTATGGACATATGCTTCTTTAGGTCTTGGATTGTTGTTTTTTTTCCATACATTGTTTTGTTTTATTTTTTCCATTCAAAAACATAATTAAAGAAATAAAATTTTTACCTTTCTTCCCCTTCTTCCGGTCCCCTCCCACTACCTCCCTATCCCTCCTCCCTCCCCCTTCTTCCTTGAAAGAGGGCATGGTGCCCTGCCCTGTTGGAAGTCCAAGGCCCACCCCCATCCCTCCCGGCCTAGGAAGGAGTGCATTCAAAAAGACTCGGTTCTCAAAAAGATAATACATGCAGAAGAGATAGGTCCTGGTGTCATTGTTGATGGGTTCTCCTTCTGCCAACTTTCGCCGCCA
>PVIU01012448.1:6600-60102 GCA_004026605.1 Ondatra zibethicus | reverse complement strand
TTCAAGCCAAATCTGTGAGCCAGTGCCAGGCATTGCTCTTGGCTTGGGTGCATGCACTCATCAAAATGTTCTTGCAGGACCAGCTTTTGTTCCTGGCTGAATACCGTGCGTTTTCTCTGTTGCTTCCTCGGATCACTGATAGAAACTTGTGACCTTGGAGGGCCTTGAGAAGGCAGGAGACCTTGTGGACATGGTGGACCTGAGGTACTTGAAGAACCTTGAAAGTCTGGGTTCACTGGAGAACTAGGGCACTTGTTACTTGGAAGTACACTGCAGTCTCCCATCATTTTCATATCAGGTACCAACGGTAATCGCTGGGGAACTTGAGATTCTGGAGTGAACAGAGGGATTTGGTCCTATTGTTAGATCTTTCTACGCTGGAGAAACTGGGACTAAAAAACAGAAATAGATCAGAGAATCCCCATAGTCCCTAGCTCCATCACTATTTCCTTGCCATCAACCACTACAGGCTTGTTATACATCACTGTGCTCTGGCCTGTGCCTTTGCTGGAGAACATGCTAAAAGCCTAGTAGCTGAACCAGCACCCTGGGGTCTCACCAACACTCTTCCCCTGGCTTCCCCAATCTCTGCACTCACCTGGTCCTCAGTGGTCACATCTATGAGGTAAACTTGCAAGCAGCTCCTGAATTTTCAAAGAAGTTTCTCTCTACCAATTAATCTGTAAATGTGAGGAACTTGAAACTCCAACCATATATACCAGCTCTTGAGTGTTACCGAGGCTCTATCATCTTTAACCCCTTCTTTCCCTCATCAAGACAACCCCCCAACCTATATATCATATACACACTTCCTTGGGGCCTCAACTCACCAGGAAATCTGTAGGATGTTGCACCTTGCTCAGATTCCAGTCTCTGTGTGATCACTACTCCAGGGACCAGTGCTTAAATATCTTCTCAATAAGCTCCACCCACTCCTTGGCTCCTCCCACCCTACAGGCCCTCTAATCCATTACCCACACCCAACGTTTTACATTCCTTAGTATTAGCGCCACCCCAGTGGGCCTAACCCTACTCATTCAATCATAATTGTCTTATTTCCTTTTTTTGTTTTAAGTCAGGGTCTTTCAATTAGCCCAGGTTATTCTAAAATTCACTATGGTGATCAGGATGGACTCAAACTCACAGACATTACCTTGCCTCATGCTCCTGAATACTAGCATTAATGCGTGGGCCAACAGGTCACTAGTTGGTTTAATGATCATTTCCAAATTATTGCAGAGTGGTAGGGTTCTGTGGAAATTGGAAACTAAGAGGGCCCTGCCCTCTTGGTGTTGAAGACCAGAAAGAATTCGGGCTCATGTTGCCCAGTTTGGCAGCATTTACGATTAATTGCCTATAGAGATGTTTTGGGTGTTTGTTTGTTTGTTTTAATACATAAGGCTTGTCTGAATATCAGAAGGGCAAAGTTAAGCCAAAAGAGGTCAGGGAGGGGTGACACCTTTAATCCCAGGATTTCAGAGACAGAGGCAGAAGGATCTCTGTGAGTTCAAGGTCATGCTGGGCTACACAGATCAATGCAGAAACAAATCCAGGTGGTGGTGGCTCAAACCTTTAATCCCAGTCCTAGGGAGTCACACACCTTTAATCCTAGCACTAGTAGGAATATAAAATAGAAAGAGAGAGAGGCTGTGTCTACTTAGTTAGCTCAGTCCGCTTAATCTTAGACTGCAGTTGTTCAACTTGGTAGAGGTAAAACTTCTATAGTGGTTTGTCTGCTTTGCTTTTTCTGTTTTCAGGTTGAACCCCAATATCTATCTATGGGTTTTTATTATTCATGCAGCAATTGCAAGATCTTGGAAAAGTTATTGAAGTTAGGATCATTTATTGTTTCTGCATACCAAGTTGAGCCAAGATCCCTGTTTGTATTGCAGATGGAGAAAGAAGGATCTGAGGTTGAAGACCAGCCTAGATAACCTACACGGTAGCTCCAAAACAACCTGGGCTGCAGGAGACCAAGTGTCAAAAGGAAAAAAAAGTATAAAGCACCCCCAGACAAAATTTCTCTGTGAGTCTCTAGGTTTTCAAAGGGGAAGAATAATCAAGTGCTCTTAATGCTTTCAAGGGCTATGTAAGAGTAAGAGCCAGATCTGAGGACATAGACCTGTAATCCCAGTTACTTAGGAAGATGCACTAGGAAAACTGCAAGTTTGAGGACAGTCTGGGCTACAGAGTGACAGTGAGGTCAACCTCAGACATGTGACCAGAACTTTTCATTTGAAAAAAAGGGGAATAAATATTACAAATTTAGCTGAGTGGGACAGATGCCTCTTTTTTATTTTTACTATATATAGGACCCTGATTCAATCTCCAGTTTTTGTAATTGAAGGAAAGGCAGATGGAGAGAAAACAGGATTTGATTAAACTGTGAGGAAGGCATGACTAGAGGCAAATGACATGGAATGCCTGAGCTGACCTGAGATGGACAGTCAGGTACCAGCTTCCACAAGAATACCACTTACCAGGGTAGGGGATTAGAAAATAAGGAAAGAAAGAGAATGAAGATGTGAGTGAAAATAACAAAGAGAAGCATAAAATAGTATTGGGAGGGAGTTCCAGTGAATACTGAAATCACCTGCTTTAATTTCCATCTGCTTAAATATCCAGTCCTAAAAGGTAGGAGTAAGATAAAAAAAAACTGCAAGAACATGATACAAGGAATGAACTGACCAGTGGAAGGAGTGCAGGCTACATTCTTAGTTAAACCTTCTGTTTGCCAGAATAAGACAAGAGCCTTCATACCCTAGACCAAAACATTCTGTAGGCAAACTACTCCCTGTGTGAAATCCATAGTTATTTCCCTAAGAGAGTAGGAACTTAGTTGGAGCCTTAGACTTTTGTTTGAGGTAGAAACAGATCTACTTCTCAATACCTGAAATACAAGGTCTGGATATTAGCCACATCTGTTTACAATAACATTTTGAGAGTAGAATTCTGTTGTAAATCAAGATGGGACCATTGTTTGAAGTAGAAACAGACAATAACCTTGAAGGAAAAGAAGAAAGTTCCTACTCTCTGACCTTCAGGCAAGGTGAAAATAAGCTCACATTTTTGGGCCTCCACAGTGAATCTTCCAGCATACCTTTGCTACAATGCCAGCACCCTAATAAGATCAGCAACACACCCAGTCCAAGAAGATTTCTTTTCAAGTATTTAAAACACTTTAAACTACTAAGCCTGTAGGTGGTGGCACACATCATTAATTCCAACACTCAGTAGGCAGAGGCTGGTAGATCTCAGAATTCAAGGCCATCCTAGCCTACAAAGGGGGTTTCAGGACAACCAGAGCGGTTATACAGAGAAACAGTCTCAGAAAAGTAAACAAATACATCAAAACTTACAGAAATTCTGGTAAGAAATGATATTTTAAAATATTGAAAAATATTTTATACTTGTATTTAACTAACATATCTAAAAATAGGTAATAAATTTCTAAAATTGTTTTTTAAATGTTCTGTATGGACCACTGTATGAACCACAATGGCCTGAAACTTATACAGATTAGCCTGCCTCAGTTTCCAAATGCTTTGTTTTGGGGGCTTTTTTAAAATTTGTATTTATGTTTTCTGGGGATTTGTCTGCCTTCTGTGAATGGGTGCACAAAGCCTAGAAAAGGGTTTCATAGGCTCTAGAACTGCAGGAACAAGCATTTAAGGGGCTCAGGAGCAAGGTATCAGAAGAGAAATTGCAGGCCTCAAGATCAGCAAATAATCTGTTCTTTTGTTGTGTGCATATGTGTTTTGCATGCACATTTGGGTGTGCAACCTTGGCATGCCCAGGATCCTAGGATGATTATGAGGCACCTGGTGGAAGCTAGGAACTGAACCAGGCTTTCCTGGTAGATCAACAATGGCTCAGACTCACAGATACATTTCTCCAGCCCACTGAAAGGAATCCTCAAAGACATCTCTAGACCAAAATTTTCTAAACATTTCATGGTTTACAATGAGAAGTAGCCAAATTAAACACACTAAATTTTACTCAAAAAGTAGTTTATTTAAAGAAGAAGACAAATAAAACTAGAGGCTAAGTAGACAGAAGTTTCTGTCTTGCCTGGTCCTGCAGCTGCTCAGTCCCAAAGAAACACACTGAGGCTTATATTAATTATAAACTGTTTGGTCTATTGCTCAGGCTAATTGTTAACTAGCTTTTACACTTTTTGGTTTGTTTTTGTTTTGGGGTTCTTTGTTTGTTTGTTTGTTTGTTTGAGACAGGGTTTCTCTGTAGCTTTGGAGCCTATCCTGGAACTAGCTCATGTAGACCAGGCTGGCCTCGAACTCACAGAGATCCGACTGTCTCTGCCTCCTGAGTGCTGGGCTTAAAGGTGTGCGCCACCACCACCCGGCCACTATTTTTTTAATTATAAACTTCTTGGCCTATTTGCTCAGGCTTCTTATTAACTCTTACAACTTATAGTAGCACATAATTCTTGTCTGTGTTAGCCACATGGCTTGGTACCTTATTCAGTGAGGCAGTCACATCTTGCTTTCTAAGCACATGGGTGATAGCTGCTCTGAAACTTCCCTCTTCCCAGAATTCTCATTACCACACCTCTACTTCCTGTCTGGTCACCCTGCCTATACTTCCTGCCTGGCCACTGGCCAATCAACATTTATTTAAAATGCATGTGAGAGGGTACAGACCATTGTCCCACAGCACTTACCCTGCCCTTTTTTCTTTAACAAGAACTCTGAATCCAAGATCCTTTGTTTAGATTTTTTCCTGACCGTTATCCATAACAACCTGCAACCAACATTCTAAACAAAGGAAAATATCCATAGTCCATATTTTGGGAATGTGGGAGTAGTTTTTCAGGCAACTTCCTGCTGTTTGGGGGGGCTGATAATCTTACAGGGACCTAAAGGAAATTTAGGTCAAGTCCTGACTGGAAAATTCTGTGAGGCTTGCTCATCTCAGGCATAAGTCTTTAATTTGTTCTGGATGTAGAACTCAGACATCTGGGCCATCCATTCCTATTGGAGATTTCTCGGGGGGTACTCTTTGATCAAACCAGATTTTTCTTAACCTGAAATGAATCCACAGCCTCTCATTTCCTGTGGAAATAAAAGCAAAACCTCTTCTCCAACATAACATACCTTTTGACTTCAATTTTGAAGTCAAAGTATCTTCAAAATACCTATCTTGGATTAATTCAGCAGCATTTATAAACAAATATCTATTAGCAGCTGTTGCTCCTTGCTCAGCATTTAAACAACTCAAAGGGAACATAATATCTTACAGTATCCAGATTCTCTGCGTGTTTTTCATCTTTACATGGCTTTATTTTAACTCTATTTCTTTTATTTTTATTTTTAATTTTTGGCTTTTTGAGACAGGGTTTCTCTGTGTATCTTTGTCCTGGAACTCACTCTGTAGACCAGGCTCTCCTTGAACTCACAGAGATCCAACTGCCTCTGCCTCTCAAGTCTTGGGATTAAAGGCGTGTTCCACCACACCCAACTACTCTCTTGTTTTCTTTTTTCTTTTAAGGACTTTAGCTTTTTTTTCTTTTCTATAACAAGCCTACATATATTTTTTAAACACACTGTAAACCATTTAGAAGTTTTCTTCATCTGAATCTAATTTACTGTATATCTTTTTCTGACCACATGAGTCTTTAGTTTGCTAAGCAATGTGGATAGGAATAAAGCCGTGGCTTTGACGGCTGGATCCGGTCCATTCTTTAGCTTTTTTCTGAGAATCTAGCCTCATAAACTGAAGCCATGTTTATTGCCACAACTCTATGGCATTTTAAGGTCTCTGCCACCACCAAAAAGCATGTGGTCAGCTTTTCATCAACACCATTTGTTTCATGGCAGAACCTCTTAAAAGAGCAGCTAAAGCTGAGTTAGGAAGCCTCTCTTATATGAGAGCGCTTGCCTGTAGCAAACAGATCCCACCTAAGAAAATGGTGCTATCTCTAAGCCATGCTTAACTCTATTATTTTACTAGAATTACTTTCCAAGCTCTCTCAGGCTTTTAAGATTTGGTCAGCCCCACATTGGCACACCATTCTGTTGACTGAGTTTTCTGTCTTGCCCAGGTCCCTGCAGCCATTAAGTCCCAAAGAAACACACAGAGGTCTACATTAATTATAAACTGACTGGCCTATTAGCTCAGGCTTCTTATTGACTCTTATAACTTATATTAGCACATAATTCTTGTCTGTGTTAGCCACGTGGCTTGGTACCTTATTTGACAAGGCAGTCCCATCTTGCTTCCTCTGCACATGGGTGATAGCTGCTCTGAAACTTCCAGGTTTTACACTTAAATTAAACTATAATACTTGTTTTTCAAGGCCAAGTTTCTCTGTCAATTTAGAGTCTATCCTGGAACTAGCTCTTGTAGACTAGGCTAGCCTAAAACTCACAGGCATTCGCCTGCCTCTGCCTCCTGAGTGTTGGAATTAAAGGCATGTGCCACCACTGTAGAACTCTAAAATAACTCTAAAGCCATTTCTGACAACTCTGAGGCCAATTGTGAGGCCTCTCAGCAGTAGTGCTCCCTCCTGGGAACCAAGGATCTAACAACTATACACTCACGTACTGAAATGTTGGGAACTTTCCATCATCTCCTTGAGTCTTTGTAAATGTTCTATTGAATAGGGGCAACATAACCCTTAGATGTTGACTCAGCACCTGGTGTTTTGACTCAGTCCCTGGGAAAGGGGCAAAGTAACCCACAGATGCTCCCTCTTCCCCCACGATCACACAGCCATTCTCCTACCCTGGCACAGACCAATCACTGCTAGTAGCCCTTTGAATAAGCCAATCCAATTAGTTGGAAAACAACCCTCAGGCTCCTCCCTTGTTTCTATGGCTTTTTGCTTTAAAAGATGGGCTATAACAACTATCGATGTCCTTCCCATCCCGAAGCTGAGGGACCCTATCATGACAGAATAGAAATCCTCTTGCTTTTGCATCGACTGTGGTTATCTGAATGGTGTCTGGAGTAACTACTCCTTGGAGCTTGGACTCCTGAGTCCAACACCACCACCTGGCATAAACCAGAACTCTTATCTATATTTAGCCATAGGGTTTGGTACCTTTTCTCAGTAAGGCATACTCATATTGCTTCCTCTGTGTCTGGATGGTGATTGACTGCCTTTCCTCTGTGGAGAATTCTCCTACTCTGCTCACCCCACCTATACTTCCTGCCTGACTACTGGCCAGTCAGTGTTTTACTAAACCAATATGAGTGACAAATCTTTATAGTGTACAGAGTATTGTCCCACAACATTTATCCTTTTTTTTTTTTCAAAAAAAAAAAAAAACCCTGCCAGGCGGTGGTGGTGCACATCTTTAATCCCAGCACTTGGGAGGCAGAGGCAGGTGGATCTCTATGAGTTCAAGGCCAACCTGGCCTACAAGAGCTAGTTCCAGGACAGGCTCCAAAGCTACAGAGAAACCTGTCTCAAAAATAAATAAATAAATAAATAAATAAATAAATAAATACAAAAACCCTGAATAGAATCTATTTTGTTTAGCTTTTTTCCTGACCATTATCCATAACAACTAGTAACCAACACTCTAAACAAAGACAGGCATCCATAATCCATTCTTTTGGGAATGTGGATATAGTTTTTGAGGCTACTTTCTGCTGATTGGGGGGCACAAACTGGTAATCTTCTGGCAACCCACAGAAAATTCAGAACTATGGTCAAGTCCAGAGTGGAGTATTGTGGAAGGCTGGATCATCTCAGCCAGCAGTCTTGAATCTGTTCTGGATGCAGAACTCAGAAGAAATTGTAACAGAGGTGATCTGAAATGTTGGCCCATCTGGTCCATCTACTCCTATTGGAGACTTTTCAGGGTGTCTTCCTTGATCAAATCTTCTTAATCAAGAATGAATCTGCAGCCTCTCATTTTTTGTGGAAACAAAAGCAAAACATTGTCTCAAAAATGACATCTTTTGTCTTAAATATTGAAGTCTAGGCATTTTTAGAATATATCAGTTGGATTGATCCAGCAGCATTTATAATCAAATGTCTTTTAGCAGCTGTTGGTCCTTGCTCAGCAGTCAAACAATTCAAAGACAGCACAATAACATACAGTATCCAGATTCACTGTGTATTTTCCATCTTTATGTAACCTTTTTTACTCTGTTTCTTTTATTTAAATATTTAAAATTTTGGGTTTTTTGAGACAGGGTTTCTGTATGCATGTTTGGCTATCTTGGATCCTCCTCTGTAGACCAATCTGGCCCTGAATTCACAGAGATCCAGCTACATCTGCCTCCCAATTCCTAGTATTAAAGGCATGTGCCACCATGCCTGACTACCTTTAGCTGGCTTCTCATAAAAACCATTCAAGTGTTTCGTGGCAGAGGCTCTTAAAAGAGCTGAGAGGTTTTTGCTGCTAAAGCTGAGTCAGGAAGCTTCTCTTAAAGTAGCCATGTATCTGCTAGCTGACAGCAAACAACCTATCGGACAAAAGACGGTTATCAAGAAACTGTGCTCAACTCTGTTTTGCCTATATAGAATCCTTCTACTTTTTTTGATTTTTTGAGACAGGGTTTCTCTGTGTTGCTTTGGAGCCTGTCCTGGAACTAGCTCTTGAAGACCAGGCAGACCTTGAACTCACAGAGATCCTCCTGCCTCTGCCTCCACAGTGCTGGGATTAAAGGCATGCACCACCACTGCCCCGGTAGAATCCTTCTTTATAAAGCTTTTTCAGGATATATTTTGGTGTAGGAGGTTCTTCTGTCTATGTGTTGCTTTCATTGTTGAATAAAGAAACTGCCTTGGCCTTTTGATAGGACAGCACTTAGGTAGTCAGAGTAGATAGAACTGAATGCTGGGAAGAAGGGCAGAGAGATTGCCACCATGGAGCCGCTAGGTCAAACATGCTGAATCTTTCCCGGTAAGCCACAACCTCGTGGTGAAATACATATTATTAGAAATGCGTTAAATCAAGATGTAAGGGTTGGCCAATAAGAGGCTAAAGCTAATGGGCCAGGCAGTGTTTAAAAGAATACAGTTTCTGTGTGATTATTTCGGGTGTAAGCTAGCAGGGTAGCTGGGACCAAAAGCAGGCCCTCCCTCCATCAACAATACTTGGAAATTCTTGCTAAATGTTTGGGCAGCATTTGTAAATGAAGTTTCTGTCCCACACAGTTCTGCAACTGTTTAGTCCCAAAGAAACACAGAGAGGCTTATATTAATTATAAACTGTCTGGCCTCTTGCTCAGCCTTATTATTAACTAGTTCTTACACTTAAATTCTTATCTATGTTTAGCCATATGGTTTGGTACCTTTTCTCACTAAGGCTTTCTCATCTTGCTTCCTCTGTGTCTGGATGGTGAATAACTCTGCCTTTCCTTGGCCCAGAATTCTCCTACTCTGGTCGCCTTCCTATACTTCCTGCCTGACTGCTGGCCAATCAGCATTTTATTAAACCAATATTAGTGACAAATCTTTACAGTGTATAGTAGCATTGTCCTACAGCAAGGCTATCTTTACAACACATTTATAACCAAGAGAAATTCATGGTAACTCACACATTCAGCACACACCTGGAATCTCAACACTCAGGAGGCAGGAGGAATAAAGGTGGAACCAGTGGCCAGCCTGAGCTACATTTGGAAAGGCTGGTTCAAAAAACAGATATATGTAAGTGATTATTTTATAGATCACAAAAACAGAATTTGTTATGCTAGGAATAGAAAACCCCGAGAGGAACTTTTAACTGCCCTCTGACAGTCTACCGCTAGTATCCCAACAGTAAAGAGAGAAAAGAAGTAAGCTCTGTAAAATGTTCACCCAAACATGCTGAAATAGAGTTGGAACCAGTGTCAAAAAAGCAAACTAATCTGGGTGCAGTGGCAGCTTCTGCTTGTTACACTTACTGTCTGGAATGGTTATGGAAGAATGGCAGGAACTCCAAGGCAGTCCCTCCCGTATAAAAGACAAAATAAATAAAACCTCAGTCAGGGCACAATTAGGTCTTCAGGTGAAAACTGTCTAATGCACAAATGAGCTTCTGACCCAATCTACAAACCAACATGAGGATATGATCTGTAGTACGTAAGATACAGGGGCACCCAGTCACCCACTGCCACACATTCAGAAATGTCCTGGTCCTTAATTGCATGGCCACCTTTTCCTTGCAATTGAGGTTTTGGTTTTTGCTAGGACCAAGTGTTCTTGTTCAAGGGGTGAGAGGTATTGTGTGAAGTCTGGAAGGAACTCCAAGTTTACGGGTACCCTGAAATGTTCAGGTTTCAAGGTTGTGTTGCTAGAGCTGTTCACTAGATGGTCCTGAATCTTGAGCATCCTCTGTAACAGGGCTGCAGAGCTGTTCGACTGGAGCTTCAGCTGAGGCTGGACTTCCAACTACTGCAGGGAACAGTCAGAGCTTCAGTTGTTTCAGGTTAACCAGGATCCACAACTGTAGCTGGGCCTTGAAAATCAGGCAGGTCTTATTTTCAAATCTGGAGACAATACCTGGCATCCTCCCAGGTCTGATCACCATGGCAAGAAGCATCCAAGCTGTGGTTCACTTTGGGAATGGAACCCGCAGTGGATGTGGCTGGAGATATGGACTCTACATTGGCAGAGACAATGACACTTGAGTGATCACAGGGACAGATTGGCCCAGCAACTATTTCAGAGCTTCCACTTATTTCTGGAAATCATTCCAGAATATTCTGGTGATTCTTCTGTTTGTACCTAGGCAAGTACAAACCTGAACCAAGTCTACAAAACAAAAGTCAGGTGAAGACGTGGGCTCCCCAGACTTGGCCACACGTGAAGATCCTGGATGGAAAGCGTGGCTGTAGCAATACTGCCCCCCACACACACACACAGAGGGGAGGGGGTCTGAGAAACTTGATGCCATTAAGAAAGTAGGAATGGAAGATGAATATGACTTCTCACCAAAAGACTAGGAAAGTCTCAGCTAGAAATTTTGGGGTTTTCTTTGTTCCCTGATGTCTAGGTCCTTAAGACCCTGTTGGGGGTAATAATGTGAATCCATTTTGGTACCCCAATGAAGCAGAAACTCACTAAAGCTTCAGATGCAAATGTGTTCATCATCCCCAACTGTCTGAAGCAGCCTTAAGCAAAGAAGCATTGTTGGGGTAGGGGATTATACGTGCACAGGTGACTGATGGGGGAGTGTCTGTTCCAGCAGCAGCAGAGAGGAACTACACTCAGAGCGAGATCTGGTACTCCATCACTCAAAACTTTCACACAAGTTCCACATGTTTCTCCAGGCTAGAGTATGTGTACTATTCAAAATATCCTTACAGGGGGAGCTTTTGGTCCTTGGTGTTCACATCATGTTATTTCCACTGTTTTCCTGGAGCCTTTGGAAAAACTTTCTAACAGCAGTACTTAACTCTGGGCACTAGAGGGCCTCTGACTCCTGTCAACCAGAACTTCCTGGGACACATGACAGCACTTGAAGACTGGGGTGCATTGGTCACCTTACCAGAATTTGGAGACCTGGGTACATTTGGAACATGGTTGCATTCAGAAACTGGGTTTCCCTTGTCCTTCTGGAGACACCCTAGACCTGGGTATCTTTTAGAGTCTTGACAGTAGTAGAGACTTGATTTGAAAGGGAATCCTGGGGGAACAAGAGTACATTGAGACACTGGAGACTTAGTTTACTTTGGAACTTGATTGACCTGGGGATTCTGGTGGCACCAGGGGACTTGCAACATTTGGAGACATTAATTCAGTGCAGTTTCTGGAGGAATTTTGAAATCTGGTTCCAGGGGTGGATATGAGGACAATTGGCAACATGCATGCATGCATGCATGTTGGAGCATTTTAGGGAACTAACTCCAGGCATTGGTGAATGTTGGAAGCGTACTGGGATTTGATCCTACTGGAGTACGGTCCTCTACTGGGGAATCTAGGAGGAGGGAAAAGTATAGAGTCACTCTGCACAGTCGAGGTTTTTTTATTCATCAAGTCGTCCCAGAATTTGCAAATTGATTCCAGACTTCCTTTGCAGCATGGATGAGGCTAGAGCCTCACTGTTTCCCTCTACCTGTCATTCTGTTCTGGAGACTCTAAGGTTTTTTTCTTTAAATTTCTTTTCTTTTAAAAAAAAAAAAACTATCTTTTTTTCATTTTACATACCAATCCCAGTTCCCACTCCCTCCCTTCCTTCCATTCCCTCCACATACCTCCCCACCTACCTCACACCTTATCCACTCCTCAGAGAGGGTAAGGCATATTGCTTTGGGCCAAGTACCAGGAAATATTCTTGACATCTACAGGCAATTTAAATTAACTAAATCGAATGCAAATTTAACCAAGAAGGCCCAGGCAAAGACTCATTGACAGAGCACATGTCAGGCTTTTGAAAGGTCCTGACTTCAACTCCTCACACTGGAAGAAAAAGAAGAAAAATTAGGGGCACTGCGCCTTGGGCTCCCATGTGGGGAGAGAGCTTGTCAGGTTGGCAGCTGCACCATGGTCCTTGGCCCAGCAAGAGTCCCTGCTCCTGCACTGAGGAGATCCATCCAGAACGGTAAGTGTGTGCCTGCCCAGCCCGCCAGTCCCTGAGTACAGAGCCCCTCCAGCTCCTGCTTCAGGGGCTTCTTTGTTCCACAGGACCCTGACTCCCCGCCCCCGAAGCCTGCCCTTTTTTCTGCAAGGTCCTTGGCCCAGCAAGAGCACCTGTTCCTGCACTGTGGAGATACATCCGGAGCAGTAAGTGTGTGCCCAACCGGCCCGCTGGTCCCTGAGTACAGGGTCCCTCCAGCTCCTGCTGCAGGGGCTTCTTTGTTCCACATGATCCTGACCCCCCCCCTCAGCCTGCCCTTTTGTCTGCGAGGTTCTTGGCCCAGCAAGAGTCCCTGCTCCTGTACTGAGGAGATACAGCCAGAGGGGTAAGTGTGTGCCCACCCGGCTGGACGGTCCCAAGAATGGAGTACAGGCCCCCTCCATTTCCCTAAACATTTCTGTACATTAAGCAGGGTGTCTCCACAGCTACTGGCTTTCTCTAGTAACCCCATCCCATCTTGCCCCCAGGCACTCCTTTCCATTTCTGGGGTCCTTAGATCCACCAGCACAGCCTACTTCAGGGCGGAGGGGATCTGAGAGCCAGCTCCAGTGCTGAGGGTTCCTAAAAGAGGGCAGACCAAGAAAATCCCCCAAGTACACAGTAAGTCACAGCAAAGATTGGACCAAGACACCAAAACTCTCCTGGCTGCATTTGAAGGAAGACATGGGAAGGTGCCAATGCAAGAATTCCACCAACAATCTGAAAAGCAACATGACAACACCAGAATCCAGTGATTATGCAACAGGAAGACTTGAACACCCTATTCCAGAAGAAGTAGAAGAAATCGACCTTAAAAGTAACATTATGAAAATAATAGAGGCCCTTAAACAAGATGTGAAAAACTACTTTAAAAAAATTGAAGGGGGGGCTGGAGAGATGGCTCAGTAGTTAGGAGCACTGGCTGCTCTTCCGGAGGTCCTGAGTTCAATTCCCAGCAAACACATAATGGCTCACAACCATCTGTAATGAGATCTGGGGCCCTCCTCTGGCATGTGGGCATACATGGAGGCAGAATGTTGTATACATAATAAATAAATAAATCTTAAACAAAAAGAAAAATAAGCACATTTTTAAAGATTTATTTATTTATTATGTACACAGTGTTCAACCTCCATGTATGCCTGCAGGCCAGAAGAGGGCACCAGATCTCATTACAGATGGTTGTGAGCCACCATACGGTTGCTGGAAATTGAACTCAGAACCTCCAGAAGAGCAGTCAGTGCTCTTAACTTCCAAGCCATCTCTCCAGCCCTGATAAGCACATTCTTAAAAAAAAAAAAAAGAAAAGAAAAAAGAAAAAGAATGTTTCCCAGATATGTTATAAAAAAATGGAAGAGAAGAAAAACAAAAAGTTAGAAGAAATGAATAAAACCCTCAAAGATACCCTAGAAAACCAAGAAAAAGCAATCAAACAGTTAATGGAAATAGTTCAAAACTTGAAAACTGAAATGGAGGCAATGAAGAAAACACAAACCGAGGGATGGCAGGATATGGAAAATCTGGGTAAACAATCAGGAAATACAGAGACAAGTATAACCAACAGAATACAATAGATAGAAGAAAATATGTCAGATGCTGAAGATTCTATAGAGAAAATAAACGCATTGATCAAAGAAAACAGCAATCCAACAAATCCTTAACACAAAACATCCAGGAAATCTGGGACACCATGAAAAGACCAAACCTAAGAATAATAGGGGTAGAAGAAGGAGAAGAAATACAGCTCAAAGGCCCAGAAAACATACTCAACAAAATAATGGAAGAAAACTTTCTCAACCTAAAGAAGGATATTCCTATGAAGGTACAAGAAGCATACAGAACACCAAGTAGAGTGGATCAAAAAAAAATCCCCTTGCCATATAATAATCAAAACACAAAACATACAGAATAAAGAAAGAATACTAAGAGCTGCAAAGGAAAAAGGGCAAGTAGCATATAAAGGTAAACCTATCAGAATTACACCTGACTTCTCTATGGAAACCATGAAAGCCAGAAGGTCATCGATAAATGTGCTGCAGAAACTAAGAGACCATGGATGCAAGCCCAGACTACTATACCCAGCAAAGCTTTCTTTCACCAGTAATGGAGAAAACAAGATATTCCAGGATAAAAGCAAATTTAAACAATACATAGCCACAATACCAGCCTTATAGAAAGTACTGGAAGAATAACCACAACCAAAGGAAGCCAACAACCCCCATAATAACACAAACATCTAACAACCCTCCACCAGCACAACTCAAAGAAGGGAACACACAAAATCTACCACCAAAAAAAAAAAAAAAAAAACTAGAGTTAACAACCACTGGTCGTTAATATCAGTTAGTATCAATAGACTCAATTCACCTATAAAAAGGCAGAGGATAAGAGAATGGATACGAAAACAGGATCCAACATTCTGCTGTTTACAAGAAACACACCTCAACCACAAAGACAGACATTACCTCAGAGTAAAGGGTTGGGAAAAGGTTTTTCAATAAAATGGCCCTAAGAAACAAGCAGGTGTGGCTATACTAATATCTAACAAAATTGACTTCAAACTCAAATCAATCAGAAGACATGGAGATGGACACTTTATACTCATAACAGGAAAAATTTATCAGGATGAAATCTCAATCCTGAATATCTATGCCCCTAATATAAAAGCACCCACATATGTAAAAGAAACATTACTAGAAATCCAAGCACACATCAAACCCCACATACTAGTAGTAGGAGATTTCAACACTCTTCTCTCAGCAATGGACAGGTCAACCAGAAAGAAACCTAACAGAGAAATAAGAGAACTAACGGAGGTAATGAATCAAACGGACTTAACAGACATCTACAGAACACTCCACCCAAATAGGAAAGAATATACCTTCTTCTCAGCATCTCATGGAACCTTCTCAAAAACTGATCACATACTCGATAACAAAGCAATCACCCACATATGCAAAAAAATTGGAGTAACCACCTGTGTCAAATCCGATCACCATGGGATACAGTTAGAATTTAAAAACAATTCCAGCCCCAGAAAGCCTACAAATTCATGGAAACTGAACAGTCAACTACTGAACCACTCCTGGGTCAAGGAAGAAATAAAGAAAGAAATTAAAGTCTTCCTTGAATTCAATGAAAATAAAGACAAACATACCCAAACCTATGGGACACTATGAAAGCAGTGCTAAGAGGAAAGTTCATAGCACTTAGTGCCCACATAAAGAAAACGGAGAAAGCACACATTAGTGACTTAACAGCACACCTGAAAGCTCTAGAAAAAGAAGAAGCAGACTCACCCCGGAGGAGTAGAAGACTGGAAATAATCAAACTGAGGGCTGAAATCAACAAAATAGAGACACAGAAAACAATCCAAAGAATCAATGAAACAAAGAGCTGGTTCTTGGAGAAAATCAACAAGATTGACAAACCCCTATCCAAGCTAATCAAAAGGCAGAGAGAGAAGACACAAATTAACAAGATCAGAAATGAAAAGGGGGACACAACAACAGACACTGAGGAAATTAGGAGAATCATTAGGTCTTACTACAAAAACCTGTATGCCACAAAGTTGGAAAATGTAAAAGAAATGAACATTTTTTTAGATAAGTACCATATACCGAAATTAAATCAAGACCAAGTGAACACTTTAAATAGACCTATAAATCGTGAGGAAATAGAAAGTACCATATACCGAAATTAAATCAAGACCAAGTGAACACTTTAAATAGACCTATAAATCGTGAGGAAATAGAAGCTGTCATAAAATCCTCCCAACCAGATGGTTTTAATGCAGAATTCTAGCAAAACTTTCAAGAAGAGCTGATACCTATACTTCTTAAGGGGTTTCACATAATAGAAACAGAAGAGTCATTGCCAAACTCTTTTTATGAAGCTACAGTTACCCTCATACCAAAACCACACAAAGACTCAACCAAGAAAGAGAATTACAGACCAATCCCACTCATGAACATTGATGCAAAAAATCTCAATAAAATACTGGCAAACCAAATCCAAGAACACATCAAAAAATTATCCATTATGATCAAATAGGCTTCATCCCAGAGATGTGGAGCTGGCTCAACATATGAAAATCTATCAATGTATTCCATCATATAAATAAACTGAAAGAAAAAAACCATATGATCATTTCATTAGATGCTGAAAAACATTTGACAAAATTCAACACCCCTTTATGATAAAGGTCTTGGAGAGATTAGGGACACAAGGTTCATATCTAAATATAATAAAAGCATTATACAGCAAGCCAACAGCTAACATCAAATTAAACTGAGAGAAACTCAAAGTGATTCCACTAAAATCAGGAACAAGACAAGGCTGTCCACTCTCTCCTTATCTCTTCAATATAGTGCTTGAAGTTCTAGCAATAGCAATAAGACAACATAAGGAAATCAAGGGGATACGAATTGGAAAGGAAGAAGTCAAACTTTCGTTATTTGCAGATGATATGATAGTGTACATCAGTGACCCCAAAAACTCTACCAAAGAACTTCTACAGCTGATAAATACCTTCAGTGAAGTGGCAGGATACAAAATCAACTCAAAAAATCAGTAGCCCTCCTATACACAAAGGATAAAGAAACAGAGAGTGAAATCAGAGAAACATCACCTTTCACGTTAGCCACTAATAGCATAAAGTATCTTAGGGTAATATTAACCAAGGAAATGAAAGTTCTATTTGACAAGAACTATCAATCGCAGAGGACACCAAAAAATGGAAGGATCTCCTATGCTCTTGGATTGGTAGGATCCAACACAGTCAAAATCGCAATTCTGACAAAGGCAATCTGTAAATTCAATGCAATCCCCATCAAAATCCCAGCAAAATTCTTCATAGACTTTGAGAGAACAATAATCAACTTTATATGGAAATACAAAAAAAGAACAGGATAGCCAAAACAATCCTATACAATAAAGGAACTTCAGGAGGCATTACCATCCCTGACTTCAAACTCTATTACAGAGCTACAGTAATGAAAACAGCTTGGTATTGGCATAAAAATAGAGACATTGACCAATGGAATCGAATTGAAGACACAGATATTAACCCAAAAACCTATGAACACCTGATTTTCGACAAAGGAGCTAAAATTATAAAATGGAAGAAAGAAAGGATCTTCAACAAATGGTGCTGTCATAACTGGATGTCAACCTGTAGACGAATGAAAATAGATCCATATGTATGAACATGCACAAAACTCAAGTCCAAATGGATTAAAGACCTCAATATAAATCCAACTACACTGAGCCTGATAGAAGAGAAAGTGGGAAGTAGTCTGAAACACATTGGCAGAGGAGACCACTTCCTACATGTAACACCAGTGGCACAGACAATAAGAGCAACAATGAACAAATGGGACCTCCTGAAACTGACTAGCTACTGGAAAGCAAAGGACACAGTCATTAAGACAAAAAGGCATCCTACTGAATGGGAAAAGATCTTCACCAACCCCACATCAAAGGCCTGATCTCCAAAATATATAAAGAACTCAAGAAACTAGACATTAAAATTCTAAATAACCCAATTAAAAAATGGTGTACTGAACTGAACAGAGAATTCTCAACAGAAGAAGTTCAAATGGCCAAAAGATACTTAAGGTCATGTTCAACTTCCTTAGTGATCAGGGAAATGCAAATCAAAAGAACTTTGAGATACCATCTTTTTTTTCCCATACTCTTTTATTTCTTTCCATTCAAAACAAAATTTACATTTACTCCACTTCTCCCAGTCACCTCCCGCTCCCTCAACCCCCCGTTCCCTCCCCCTGTTTCCTTAAAAGAGGGCATGGTACTCTGCTCTGTGGGAAGTCCAAGGCCCTCCCCCCTCCATCCCGGCCCAAAAAGTGTGCATCCAAATAGACTAGGTTCCTAAAAAGATAATACATGGAGAAGAGATAGGTCCTAGTGTCATTGTTGATGGCTTCTCAGTCTGCCCCCATTGGCAGCCACATTCAGAGAGTCCAGTTTGATCATATGCTCATTCAGTCCCAGTCCAGCTGGATTTGGTGAGCTCCCATTAGATCAGGCACACTGTCTCAGTGAGTGGACCATCCCCTCACGGTCCTAACTTCCTTGCTCATCTTCTCCCACCTTCTGCTCTTCAATTGGACCTTGGGAGCTCAGTCCATTGCTCTGAACTGAATGTGGGTCTCTGTCTCTATCTCCATCCATCGGACGAAATTTCTATGGTGATATTCAAGATATTCATCAGTGTGATGATGGGACAAGGCCAGTTCAGGCACCCTCTCCTCTGCTGTCCAAGGACCTAGCTGGGGACATGCCCGTGGACACATGGGATCCCCTCTAGAGCCAAGTATCTTCCCAATCCTAAAATGACTCCCTTAATGTAGATATCTTATTCCCTTCTCCAATATCCACCTTTCCCTTTGAGATACCATCTTACACCTGTCAGAATGGCTAAAATAAAAAACACCAATGGTAGCCTATGCTGCAGAGGATGTGGAGTAAGGGGAACACTGACTCATCCATTGCTGTTGGGAATACAAACTTGTGCAACCCCTTTGGAAATCAGTGTGGCAGTTTCTCAGGAAATTGGGGAATCAACCTACCTCAGGATCCAGCAATATCACTCTTGGGAATATACCCAAGAGATGCCCAACCATACTACAAAAGCATTTGTGCAACTATGTTCATAGCAGTATTATTTGTAATAGCCAGAACCTGGAAACAACCTAGGTGCCCCTCAATCGAAGAATGGGTAAAGAAAGTGTGGAATATATACACATTAGAGTACTACTCAGCAGTAAAACACAATGACATCTTGAATTTTGCATGCAAATGGATAGAATTAGAAAACAATATCCTGAGTGAGATAACCCAGACCCAAAAAGATGAATATGGTATGTACTCACTCATTAGTGGAGTCTAGCCATAAACAAAGTACATTAAGCCTATAGTCCACAAGCCTAGAGAAGCCAAATAACAAGGTGAATTCAAAGAAAAACATATATAGATCCACCTGGTAATTGGAAGCAAACAAGATCACCATGCAAAATTTGGAGCACGGGGGTGGGGATGGGGTGGGGTGAGGGTTGGGGAAGGGGAGAGGGGGAGAGAGAAGGGAGAAGGGAAGTATTGGGGAGATCTTGGGGGAGTGGGAGTGTTGAGATGGAGGAAGGGCAGATATAGGAGCAGAGAAGAAGATATCTACATTAAGGGAGCAATTTTAGGGTTGGCAAGAGACTTGGCTCTAGAGGGGATCCCAGGTGTCCATGGGGATGTCCCCACCTAAGTCCTTGGGCAGCAGAGGAGAGGGTGCCTGAACTGGCCTTCCCGCATAATCACACTGATGATTATCTTGAATATCACCATAGAATTTTTTTCCAGCAATGGATGGAGATAGAGACAGAGACCCACATCAGAGCACTGGACTGAGCTCCCAAGTTTCAGTTGAAGAGCAGAAGGAGGGAGAAGATGAACAAGGAAGTCAGGACCGAGAGGGGTTGTGTTGTGATCTAGCTCCCTCACTCCTCCTGACTGACAGCAGAACTTCCTTGTGATCTGTAATTGACAAGGATGTTTGTGTTCTTTCTGGCCAGTGGTTTTCCACAGAAGCAGTAGAGGTATAAAAGGCTTTAGCTCGGGCAAAATAAAGGTTGCTGTTCTTCCACCTGAAAAGAAGCCTCTGTGTCTCAATACTGGCACCCCCGCCAGTCTCGGCATCCAAGCTGTGCTGGGTGTGGCATGGTTGGTCCACCCACTGTGACTGTGTGCCTGACCTAATGGGAGTTCACCAAATCCAGCTGGACTGGGACTGAACAAGCATGTGATCAAACCGGACTCTCTGAATGTGGCTGACAATGGGGGCTGACTGAGAAGCCATCAACAATGACACTAGGACCTATCTCTTCTGCATGTATTATCTTTTTGGGACCTAGTCTATTTGGATGCACACCTTCTTAGGCCAAGTTGGAGGGGGGAGGGCCTTCAACTTCCCACAGGGCAGGGCACCATGCCCTCTTTTAAGGAAGCAGCGGGTGGGACGAAGGGGGGTGCGAGAGGGGACTGGGAGAAGGGGAGAAAATGTAAATTTTTTTTGAATGGAAAAAATAAAAGAATATGGAGAAAAAAAGATTGTTGGGTTTGTGGATAGATATTGTTTAAATTGGACTTGTCATGAAATATCTTGTCTTGGCCCCTTTGTATACATCTTTTTATTGAGTAGATATAATCAGTGCTGGTTATCTTTAGACCTGTAAAGTTCCAGTTTCTTGATTCTCCTGGACACTTTGGGATCCTGCTCAGTTGACATTTTGCCTCTATAGCTCGTTGAACATTTTAATAAATGAACTCTACTCAGTCTACTGACCAGGGGTCCAATTCTCCCCTCCCATTACTATCATTGCTCCTGTAATTTTTCCTATTCTCTCTCTCTCTCTCTCTCTCTCTGTGTGTGTGTGTGTGAGAGAGAGAGAGAGAGAGAGAGAGAGAGAGAGAGGTATTTATCTACATATTCATATATTTTTCTGAAAATGAAAGAACCTAATGTTCAGTAGCTACAGCTGTGGAAAATAATACCTTCTTCCCCATTGGTAGGGGAAAAGAATGTGGTTGTGAGTCACCATGTGGTTGCTGGGAATTGAACTCAGGACCTCTGGAAGAGCAGCCAGTGCTCTTAACCACTGAGCCATCTCTCCAGCCCCATAGCTCTCGCTTCTTATTTGCTAACTCTTACATATTAATATAACCCATTTTTATTAATCTGTGTATCGAGGCTGTGGCTTACCAGGTAAAACTTCAGCGTCTGTCTCTGGCAAGGCTACATGGCTTCTCTCTGACTCAGCCTCCTTTCTCCCAGGATTCAGTTTTGTTTTTCCCACCTAGCCCTATTTTACCCTATCACAGGCTCAAGACAGCTTCTTTATTAGCCAATGGTATTCACAGCATACAGAGGGGAATCCCACATCAACACAGAAAAGTAAATACTGGCTTTTGAGAAAAATATTTTATACAATATATTTTCATAATCTTGGCATTGTCTTTACCTAGAATCCTAAGACTCAAAAGCAGAAGAAATAGGAACTCTTTGACTTCTGGGCTACCCTTTCCTCCATAACTCTTTACAGGAAAGAAGGAACTACACAGAAAAATAGATTAGCAGTGAATTACATGAATAAATGCCACACACATACAACATAAAATAATATGGATACCATTTAACCCAACTATTAATGACCTGAACATGGGACCTACACTAGACTCTGATTGTTTTACCCAGATTTAACAATCTGCAAGGGCCAAGTGGAAACGGTGCACACCTTTAGTCCCAGTACTCTGGAGGCAGAGGTAGGCAGATCTCTTACTCCATGGCCAGTCTTATCTACAGAAAGAGTTCCAGGACAGCCAGGGATACACAGAGAAACTCTGCCTCAGGGGATAAACTTCATTTAGGCTGTGAAGAGCACCAGCTGCTCTTCCAGAGGACCTAGGCTCAATTCTAAGCACCCACAATGCACCTCACAGCTGTGGGTAGCTCTTGGTCCAGGAAGCAGACACATCTGACCATACATCCCCACAAGCAAAATAGCAATTAACTAAAAATGGATCATTAAAAAGCAGGTTAAAAATACCTGTAAGGAACACAAATAAAATTCGTGGTTCACAAAATTGAACTTTGATGCCAACTGTGCTTTTTTTCTGTCACTGGTTCCCAATCTGGAGCAAGCAGACATTTGTGTGTTGCATCTCCACAGGAAAAGTTTTGTCACAGAGCAAGATGTGGCAGTGGGTGATGTTTAGAATATCCAACAAACACTTTCTAACTGAACTGCAGGAACATGATTCCATGTCAGGGCACAGTGGCACACACCTTTAATTCTAGCACTAGGCAGGTAGAGGCTGATGAATTTCTGTAAGTTCTAGGCCAGGCTATTCTACCTAAAGAGTTCCAGAAAAGCCAGGGATAAAAAAGAGTACTGATTTTTAAAATGAATAAAAGAAAGGAAACAAGTAGATTTGCTTTTTGAAATTTTAAAAAATATAGTATAAAGCTAAAGAGAAATTTTCAATAGATATAAGACAAATGTCAGAGCCACCTATTTTGAACACTGTAAAACAGGCTGGCTGTGGTGGCTCACTCCTTTGATCTCAGCACTCTGGAGGCAGAGACAGGAGAATCTTTGTGAAGGTCAAAACAGCCTTATCATCACAAATGCTCCAAAACAGTCACATCTATTTGTAGAGAGACCTTGTCCCCCCCCCCAAAAAAAAACAAACAGGCTGGTTGACGGCAGCTCACAACTTAAATCCCAGCACATAGCAGGCAAAGTCAGGCAGAACTCTGAGTTCAAGTTCAGCTTGATCTACCTGGTTTACAAGATAACGAAGGCTACACACAGAAACTCTACCCCCACATATAGATGATAGATAGATAGATGATAGATAGATAGATGATGATGATGATAGATAGATAGATAGATAGATAGATAGATAGATAGATAGATAGATAGATGGATGGATAATCCATATATGTGTGTTTATATATGTTTGTGTATGCATACATACAAAAAATGTACTAGCATACTTATCAATAACGTCAATGCAAATTAAAACAACGCTGAGATTTTACCTTACCAAGTCAGAGTTGTCAAGATCAGTTAAAAAAAAAAAAGTCATTTTATGTGGTGAAGCTGTGGGTAATGAGGATCACTTATTTATTGCTGATGGGACTGCAAACTGGCACAATCACTATAGAAACAGTGTGGATATTCCTCAAAAGTTTACAAAACAGGACTTGGGTTAGTTATGCAAGCAACTCAGATCCAAGGAAGCCGGATTTCAAATCAGATCTTTCTGGTATGTGCGTGAGGCCCTGTGTCAATCTGTAGGAGAGAGAGATGGCCACAAGAGGGAGTGCTTCTACTAAAGGAGGTAGGAAGCTAGGCTATACTGTGGTGGGGTACTTCACAGCATTTATTGAGTAGATATATGGCTTTATATTGTGATTACATGTGGTGTGTA
This sequence comes from Ondatra zibethicus, assembly GCA_004026605.1. Classification (NCBI taxonomy): domain Eukaryota; kingdom Metazoa; phylum Chordata; class Mammalia; order Rodentia; family Cricetidae; genus Ondatra; species Ondatra zibethicus. The sequence continues at coordinate 36,583 of PVIU01012448.1, read as the reverse complement.
CATATATGTAGTGTCCCTAGAATTAAAGTTACCCCTTAGAGTAAACCACCATGTGGCCTGAATGCACTGTCAACCCAAATATATATTAAACAAAGGGAAGATTTTTATCCTAATGGACTCTGTATTTGGGGCTATGACAGGGATTTCCCCACATGATTTGAAACCATTATTACTCTAAAAGACAGGAGAGAGCTCAGTGGCTAACAGCACTTGCTGCTCTTGCAGAGGATCTGAGTTCAGTTCCAAGACCCACCTGTGGGTTCTCAACTGTCTGAAGCTTCCATCCCAGGATTTCCTCAGTCCCCTTTTGTCCTTCCTGGCCCTAGACAGTGCATACATGCATGCAGGCATTCACACTACAAATATCTGTATAAAACAAAGTCATAGAAACAAAAAAATGCTAAAGTGCTTGCAGAAAATATTTTCTGTGTTTATTTAACAAGTAAGACAATACTACTTAATCAAATTTTCATTTGTTTTGAAACAATCTCAGGATATGGATCACACTGGTCTGAAACTAATACAGATTAGACTGCATGATTCTCCTAAATTGTGAGATTAAGGACATGAACCATCATAACTCTTCCTTGCCATATAGAGTTTTTGACATGGATTGGTCCTGTAGGAGACATATTATTGAATCAGGATGTAACTCCAAGCCTGTGAGTCCTTCCATGTGTCCAGATCCTCCTGTATCCATTGACAGAGCTGCTCAGAAGGTAGGTGCAGGTATTGAGCAACACCTGGGACTCAGGCTGCAGCTGTCGTGGGAGTTGGAGCTTCCACTGGGGCTGGGTCTTCAGCCGCTGCTGGATCTCTCAGGGCTTCAGCTACTGTGCATTGACAAGAGTCAGGAACTACAACAGGGGCTTGACCCTCAAACAGGTTTCTTTGGCAACTACGCCTAGCTCCTCTGTGGCCTGATCATCATGGAGAAAAACTTGCAGGCTGGGGTTGAGATTGAGAATGGAGGCCAGTGTATATGTGCGTGGAGATATGAACTCTACATTGGCAGAGGCAAGAAGAGATGAGTGGTCATGGGATTGGGTGGACCCAGAAACATCTTTTTTTTTTTAGATTACATAATACTTTATTAACCTTAAATTTTCTTTATTTTCCCATATTCTTTTATTTTTTTTCCCTTCAAAAAAAAAGAATTTACATTTATTTACATTTCCTCCCCTTCTCCCAGTCCCCTCCCGCTCCCCTCCCCCCCGCTGCTTCCTTAAAAGAGGGCATGGTGCCCAGCCCTGTGGGAAGTCCAAGGCCCTCCCCCTCCATCCCATCCTAGGAAGGTGTGCATCCGAATCGACTAGGTTCCCAAAAAGATAATACATGCAGAGGAGATAGGTCTTAGTGTCATTGTTGATGGCTTCTCATTCTGCCCTCATTGGCAGCCACATTCAGAGAGTCCAGCTTGATCATATGTTCATTCAGCCCAGGTCCAGCTGGATTTGGTGAGCTCCCATTAGATCAGCCACACTGTCTCAGTGGGTGGTCCAGCCCCTCGCGGTCCTAACTTCTTTGCTCATCTTCTCCTGCCTTCTGCTCTTCGACTGGACCTTGGGAGACCCAGAAACATCTTTAGGACATCTACTTGACTCTGGCCAACCTTCTTGAACATTACGGGGATACATCCATTTGTACTTAGGCATTGGTTCCTGCACCACATCTGGAAAGACAAAAAAAGAAGTCAGAGGAAGACATTGGTGCCCCAGACTTGGCCACACGTGAAGATCCTGGATGGAAAGTATGTCTACAGGAACACCCTATGACACACACACATGGACACATACACATGGAGGTCTGTGACTCTTGATGCCAAGAGAATATAGGAAAGGATAAGTATGATTTGACACTAAGGACTAGGGAAGCTTTAGCTAGAAAATCCAGGGTTTCACTTGAACCCCTAATGTCTAGGTCCCTAAGACCCTGTAGATACAATAATGTGAATCCATTGTGGTACCCACTGAAGCAGAAATCCAGGCCTTGCTCCAGATGTACATTTGTTCACCATCCCCAGTGTCCCATGCTGTCTCAGGTAATGAAGAAGTGTACAGGGTGGGGGATTATAATAAGTGTATAGGCAGTCGATGAGGAAATGGCTATTCCAGCAGCAGGAGAGAATCTGGTACTCCATCACTTGAAACTTTCACACAGTTCCACATGTTACTACACTGATTCAATTATTCTTGGGGGAAAAGCTTCTGTTCCTTGGTGTGCAAATTATTTTACTTTCACTCTCCAAGGAGTCTTGGGACGTAAGTGCAAGGGGCAGCATTTATCTGAGGGCACAAGAGGACCTATGGAACCCTGCCAACCACAGTGTTCTGAGGAACATGACCACATTTGGAAACTGGAATCACTGGATAACTTCCCAGCGTTTGGGGACTTGGGTAAATTGGGGACATGGTTTCATGGTTTGACTCAGAAACCTTTTTTCACTTAAAGTTCTGGGGACACTCTTTTTTTTTTTTTTTTTTTTTTTTTTTTAGAAAAAGCCCAGGCTTAGCCGGGCGGTGGTGGAGCACACCTTTAATCCCAGCACTCAGGAGGCAGAGGCAGGCGGATCTCTGTGAGTTCGAGACCAGCCTGGTCTACAGAGCTAGTTCCAGGACAGGCTCCAAAGCCACAGAGAAACCCTGTCTTGAAAAACCAAAAAAAAGGGGGGGGGGCTGGAGAAATGGCTCAGAGGTTAAGAGCACTGCCTGCTCTTCCAAAGATCCTGAGTTCAATTCCCAGCAACCACATGGTGGCTCATAACCATCTGAAATGTGGTCTGGTGCTCTCTTCTGGCCTGCAGGCATACACACAGACAGAATATTGTACACATAATAAATAAATAAATATTAAAAAAACAAAAAAAAAGTCCAGGTTTAATGGATGCCAGCACTCCTGGGTGACCTTCCAAGCCCCCAGGAATGGAGACAGGAAGAAAGACCAGGAAAACCACAGAGAGGGGAAAGGAAGACCAGAAGAGAAGACCACGTGTTAATTCTCTGGTGGCAGTTTAAATAGCCTGTAGGAGTGGTCTTGAGCCTATCTGGGGGAGGTCACCATTTGGTGGGCTTTCTCAAAGGTGGAGTCTAGACTGAGACAACTCCCAGGGGAAGGGGCTTGGAATGGAACTTTCTGCTCAAACATTCCAGACTCCTTGAGTATAGGGGTGCCCAGGGGCTGGGATGAAGCCTTACCCCAAACATTCCAAACTCTTTGAATATAGGGATGCCAGGGGCTGAGGTGAAGCTTCCACCCAAACATACCTCTAGGTATAGGGGCACCGGATCAAGTCTGGCTACTTCCTGCAGGCATGGTGTGACATGGGAGAGGTGAGAGTTGGGAGTTGGTAGGCTCACAAACAGCAGAAGGTGTGGCTGGAGGGGCATCTGGTTTACTGTTATCTTGGAGACCTCAGGCATCTGTTCCTTGAGGGAAATGAGAAGGCAGGTGGCTATGAGAAAAAAATAGATTGTTATTACCACTGGCCCTATGAATGGGGCTAGCCATGGGAAGGGTGATTAACTGCCAGAAAGAATGGGACAGAGAACTGCCCTGGTTGTACAGGAGAGGCACGGATGAATAAGTGAAACAAGAGAGCAGATATGCCCTTTAAAACCAGATTTTAGTTGTTAGGTAGGTGTCCATTGAAGCCAGGAGAAATGGTACCAATGGTGAAGCCCCAGAGCAGGTGTAGTTGCTGGCATTGTCTGGAAGTCCCTTTGCAAGTTAGTCTTGTCCCAGACAGCAGGAGTGACCTGTAAAATATGCTTGAAAATTGGTGGGGTTAAAATAGGCTCTGGACACTGTTAGTTTTTACTAGACGAGATTTTTTTTTTTTTTTTTTTGATAAAGCAGCAAAACTTTTTCCCAGGAAACTGCAGGTATCTGTAAGACAACTGAAACAGATTTATATCCTGGTGTCATAGCAAAAGGCTACGGCTTTAGGTTAAGGTATTTAAATTTTAGATGACAATTAAAGGGAATTGGGAACCCTGAATCTCTGAAGACACATCTGAAACCTGTTGTTCCTGGACTGTGAAGCCTGAGAAAGAGACACACCTGTTTGCATTTTTAGCAGGAAACTTAACAAATGAAGAGTTACCAGTCATCAAATGCCATTTGACAAATTTGAGAAGAATAAATGAGCAGAAATGAGACAGCTTTTTTAGCTATGCAGGCAATCCCAAGTCACTCCATAGCCTTTGGTGAACACCAGTCTTAGAAGCAGTACTTGCCATTAGATGCTGAGTCCAGGAGACCTGAAGATTTTCCTGGGGGGGGGAGATTTCTTCTATCTGTCTTGGAAGGATGAGATGACCAATTCCCCCGGTGTAATGTTCAGGAAGCTGATGAGGTGGAAAGCCACTTTTGCTGTGTGGGTGGCTTTGCCATACCCAAAGGCAAGCCTCCAGGTGGAAAATCTTCTGTAACCATGCATCTTCTTGAAGGAGCTATAGGTACTGCAGGAGCTGCCATGTCTCTGTGTTATAAACTCTTTCGTTAAATGCCAAACTCTCAGATCTGTAAAGGCACTTGAGAATTAGAGTACCATTACCTGTTAGGTATGTTTAAACTAGACTTAAGTTAAATTTAGACATATAGTTTACCCAGTCAGTTACAGCTTATCAAATCTAGTAGAGGCAAGAAGATTAGAAGGAATATTTTAATAAGTCAAAGAATACTGTAGGTTAAATGTCTCCTTGGTAAGTCCAGCACACGTGGGTACTCTACCGAAGACGGCACTAAGGTCAAAATGGCAGCTACATACATGTTCTTATTTTTTAGAGCTGTTGCAAGTATTACAGATTTTAAAACAAGCACACATATACACACAGACATAAAACAGGCATACCCTGAAAACAAACACACATAGACATAAAACAAGCATAGCATGACCACATTATTTTAACATACAGACAAATAAAACTTTTTTAGGAACCTGTGTCAGATGACCAACTTAAAAATCCTGGTGTAGGCTACAGAAGCCAGGGAAGCACACAGGTGGTCCCATTAAGGACCAGATTAGCAGATGCTGTAAGGGAGAACTAAACATAAGAACAGAACACTGTAGTAAGAGGCGAGCGGGCTGCGTCCTTCCGCCCGGCAACAGATTGGCGCCTCAACGTGATAGACTAAATCCAAGTAAAAACCTGAGAGGGCTTAAAAAGGAAAGAGAGAGAGTTTAACACAGCTTTTTGCTGTTTACTGGGGCGTGCTGCAGAGAGATTTCCTAACTCGACAATAACAACAGAAAAAAAGCTGTGTCATTTTAAAACGGGGCTTCCTGGGCCCTGCCGCCGGTGCAAACTCCGACTATGGAGCATTTGTGTGCCCAGATGTTTGTCTGCCCGCTTGGGATCAGAAAAAAAGTAGCTGAGACCATGCCGTGGCTCAGCTCTTCCTGCCTGGGCAGACAGCGGGATCAGGCTTAGTCAGGCAGGAGAGCATGGTGGATTTCCGCAGCCATACACAGAGATGTTTCCAGGCTGTGCACGGCTCAGAGATACAAGCGGCTCTTATGCCCATATTCCCAAATATTGTTTATAAATGTTCTTTTACATTTAAAGGGGAATATGATATAGATATGGATAATTTACAATGGTATAAATTTTGCTTTATTGATATAAATTTAAGGTCAATTTTGTTATATATATGTATTTCTGATCTTGATTAAGGTATTGTGATTGTGTAGATCATTTAAAAATGTAATGTATAATTAGTAAATATAGGTTGTTAATGGATAATCATTGATAATAATCAAGCTTGTAGTAATGTTAGATTTTCTAGATATATAGAGGTATATTTCAATTAGATAGACATTCTTCATATCTTTCAAAGACTACAAAATATGACATTTAATGTTTTAATAACTTAGGGCTTTTCATGACAATGAGACACGTCTGCTCCTGGCAGCACCAATCTACTTCAAGGGGAAGACAGGCATCAAAGAGGCTCCTTATGGAGTTTGCTAGCCATTTGGGCAAAAAACTGCTCTTGCCTGGACTGTTACATAAACTGGACATAAAGAACCCACAGAGAGAGAACTGCTAAACTTGCCTAAAGGTGAGATGATCCTTCGGGGTTCCTGTTTCCTAAAAGAGTCTGCAAGACATTCTACAGGATACAAAAAAAAGTAAACTGTCTTTAAAGTTTCCTGCTTTATGAAAATGTCTGCTGGATACTATGAACCTGTAGGCTGAAGCTGGATGCCCCAATGATACAGAGGAACTTTGGTACAGGCAGCGAGATGTCTCTGTCATTTCTAGAGTTTTGAAAGTTGCTTGGAATGTCAGATACTTAAAAAAAAAAAAAAGAAAGTTGCTTATTTCTTGTTTACTTAGGTAATATTATATCCTTCTAGAGTCTTTGATGGAGTTAAAGAATAGATAGATAGTTATAGTTTTCCTTTGTTATGATAAAAGATAAATTAGATCTAAATATTGTAACTGTAATTCTTGCTTGATAACTGTTTGTTATATGTAATTTTACTATGTTAAAGTGAAAGCCTTTCTTTTTTGTTTAAACAGAAAAAGGGGATGTGGTGTAGGAGGTGCTTCTTCATTTGTATTGCTTTCATTGGTTAAATTTAAAAAAAACTGCCTTGGCCTTTTGATAGGACAAAAATCAGGTAGGTGGAGTAGACAGGATGGAATGCTGGGAGAAGGGAAGTATGACAAACGCCATAATTCTCCTGGCCAAGACAAACACTGCTTAGACTCATGCCGGTAAGCCACAGTCAAGTAGCGATACACATTAATGAAAATGGGTTAATCAAGATGTGAGAGTTAGCTAATAAGAGGCTAGAACTAATGGGCCAGGCAGTAATTAAATGAATACAGTTTCTGTGTAATTATTTCGGGTATAAATTAGCCGGGACCAAAAGCAGGCCAGCGGCCGGGAGCTGGGCAGTGGGACACAGCCCACGCCTCCTCTTGCAACAGAACACCTCTGCAGCTTTAGAATAGAAGGATGGGGGAAACATCCACTGTAGAGAGCAAACAGCGAGAGAAGTGGGAGGGGATTGGAGGGGGGGAGTGGGAGCCGGAGCACAGCATCCAGAAACCATGGGCATACGCGGGCTTGTTTGTGTTACATAGGTGTTAAGGGATGTACAGTGTCAGATAGCCCCTATTTAAAAGGATTTTTGTAAAAAGCCCAAGGGCGTTTGAGGATTTGGCTTCTAATTGCAGGCACCCATCTTACAAATCTATGCTGAGACTCAGGACTCAAAGCCTAGCACACTGTCAACTGTGGCAGACTTTCAAGTCGAAAATAGAGAGGTGTGGGAAATTCCTTGGAAGGATGCCTGGGGACACTCTTGACCTTGGGGCTTTTTAGGGTCTAGTTGGAGATGGAGACTTCATTTCACCAAGGATAGTGGAGGCACCTGGGGAATGTAGAGCATAAAGTCCATGAAGGCTCTGTAGACATTTGGACATTCGCATTGGTGTATATGAGGAAATTCAGTAACATGCATGCAATGGGGGACCTTGAAGCATTTAAGGGAGCTAAGTTTCCTGGGTAGGATGTTTCTATTGGGGGGACTTCAGGCACTGGTGGATGTGGAAGCATACTGGAATGAAATCCTACTGGAGAATGATCCTCTAATGCAGAACCTAGGAGGAGGGAAATGGATAGAGTTGGTCCACACTCCCCAAGTCTTACTCATCAAATCTTCCCAGCATTTGCAAATTTGTTCCAGACTTCCTTTGCAGCAGGATGACTCTGATGCCCCCTCCTTTCTTTCTACCTGTTATTCCGTTTCCTCGGGATCCATGTTTTCTAAATATTGGAATAAACATACAAAAAGGTCCTGTGTTAATATAAGAACGTCAGCTCAGGGAGGCTGGCAATGGGGAGGGAGGAAGATCCCACAGAGTTTACAAGTTCCAGGTCCTCTGTTCTCTCCCTGGTGTCCTGTTTCCAAACAAGAAGTGAAGGGAGCCTGGGGCGGATAATCCCAGGTGTCCCCACCTAACCCTAACCATCAACACAGGAGTGTTTGTGGCCAAGTCAGTCTGGATATCAGCGCTCTCTCATGACCAAATACTTCCTGGAGATGGAAGCTCTACTCCAAAACCTGACCCTAAATGTTGTCTCCATCCAGGACCCTCCCATTCTCTCTAAAATTTATCCCCTTATGTTGGGGACTGCAGACCACCAAACCCTGAATTTTCTTTTTTTTTTTTCTTTTCTTGGTTTATTTCGAGGCAGGGTTTCTCTGTGGCTTTGGAGCCTGTCCTGGAACTAGCTCTTGCAGACCAGGCTGGGCTCGAACTCAGAGATCTGCCTGCCTCTGCCTCCCGAGTGCTGGGATTAAAGGCGTGCGCCACCACTGCCCGGCCAGACCTTGAATTTTCTGTAAACAACTTGATTTTCTCTGCTCCAAGCAACCTGCAGCTGCTCTAAGCATGAGACCCTGATGGCAGGGGAGCGATTTCTGGTGGGCTGCAGCTGAAAGATCCCAAGAACTGGGGCGTGACCAGAGCACTATATAAGCTGCCCCTGAACACAATAAAGTGGGCATTCTTGTTTCAAGGATGACCTGTGTCTCTGTGTCTTTGTGTATTTAAATCTTCAGGCCCCTTTCCCGGCTGACAAATGTGAATGGTCCCACAGTGCAGGCGGTACACTACAGGCGTAGATTTATAGTACACGTAGTACAGGTGCTATAGGACCATAGTGCACGTAGTAGTATGGACGTTACACCCTTACATTGAGCAGACGATCCTATCTTGTGGCCCCAAACCTATGGATATGATTGGGGACATCTCTGTTTATAGGGCAGACATACTGAATGCTAGTTTCCTAGGGAGCTGGCAAACAACTAGAGCCTTGGCTCATTCATGACACTCCAACCCCCCGGGGCTCCAACACAGAAGTGAATTGAGCTCCAGTTGCTGCTGTCCTTTTCAGAAATGTGACTCTTCTTGGCTTGTTGCCGATGGGTAGTCCACTTTCCTTCCTAATGCCATCATACCTTTTTTCTTTCTATCTTGTTTGTTTCCCTGCTTCCTTACATCTTTCTTTTTATAGCTTGCTTACTTGTATTCTTTCCTTATTTCTTTATATCTTTTTCCTTGCTTGAGACAAGCTTTCCCTTCCTTCCTATATGTCACTTCATTGATTAGACTGGACACCAACTCAGAGATTCCTCTGCCTCTGCCTCCTCTGTGCTGAGATTTGGTCCCCATTTTAACAGGGAAGGACCTGTACAGCCTTCACCTTCCTCTCCGTCATTCTTTCAGCAATGGTCACACCACCCAAACCATCTACCTGGGTCATATAGACACTCACTCTGGTCCTTCAAGTCAATGGATTCCCAACTACCCAGGGCTGGCCCCAATCTCATGCAAAGATTTAAAGCATAGGCCTGATGGTGGCTTAGTTTCTGTTCACAGATTGGCCCTAGGCTAAATGGGTATTCAGCTGGTGTCTTATGTGAGTAACTGACCTGCATTTAATCTGTACCAAGGAAATTTCAGTTTGTTTCTCAAGGTCCAGCCACTCCCAGCTGTAGAAATACAGAATCTCCGACAGATCTTTTACTTGTTCAGGAAGATGGTGCCAGGAAAGATCTTTGTTTACTGAGCCAAGTCTCAGGAAACTTTCTTCACATCTACAGATGATTTAAATTAACTACTAAATCAAATGCAAATTTACTCAAGTAGGCCCAGGTTAGGCTCATTGACAGAGAACTTTTCTGACTTTTTTTTTTAAGGTCCTGGCATCAATCCTGAACACTGGGTGATAAAAAAAGAAAACAATGGGAAATGGACTGAAAAACTATTACTACCTGTCTTTTGTTGTGGATATTTTTGCTCACAAGCCTGCCAGGGACCATAGTTGAAGGTAAAAACATGTGGCAACTGGTTTTACCCTTCAACCATATAAACTATGGAAATATAAATCAGATCTTGAATCTTGGGGACAAAGGCTTTGGATGTACCATTTCCCAAGCTCTGAAGGGTTACATCTCCAGGGAGAATGGAGGCAGAAACCAGGGTTCTCATTTGAACTACAAACTTAAAACATGTATTGCCTGTTGACACCAACAGGTAAATGTTCTTTACAAATAGTAGGCAGCTCTTTGAAATATTTCAATAATTCGGCCCATTTAATGCCTCTACACACCAGGTCAGTACAGCATGCTTATATTGCCAGAAGCGAAGAAAGGAAGATTAGGACTTTAGGGCCAGCCCTGACAACAAAGCAGCTCATAGACAGCCTGGGGTCCAGAAGACTCTGCCTCAAAAGGGAGAAACCATCAAAAAACCAGAGACAAGAAACACAGCTTGCTCCAATACTGAGGGGACTTCAGAGGTGAGTGAACAGCCACATGGCTTGACGCCCCACTATCTACAACCTCCCCAGTGGGACAAAACCCCGGTTGCCTCCCCCAACTACCTTGGCTTTTCTAGCCAGCCAGCAGGCAGTTTCCTGCAGCTAGGATCCCCCCAAACCCAAATCCATCCAGCATGCCATCCAAACTACTAGCCACACCCTGCCCCAAACCCACCTATCCTCCTGCAACCGCGGGACAACACTGAAACACAGTTTACTCCACTACTGAGGGGACTTAGAGGTGAGTGAACAGCCAAACAGTGGAATACCCCACTCTCTAGGACCTCTCCAGTGAGATAAAACCCTGGATCCCTCCCCCAACTCCCTTGGTTTTTCTAGCCAGCCAGGCTAGGATAACCCCCGAACCAAGAGTTAAGAGACTCTGGACATTTGAATGCCTAAAGAGGTAAAGATAACTCGCCAGAAAGAATCACCAAACAAAGAGGAATATGACTTATGAGGACAGGTCATCTGCAGGCTAAAGTTTCACTTTCTCTCTCTCTCTCTCTCCATATATATATTTATCCAATAGAATTATAAACTCACTTAAAAATCAAAGCTGGCTTCAGAATTGGACAATGGCTATCCTTGCCTAAATCCAAGCATGTTGTTAAAGGAAAAATTCAGAATTTCCGTCTCCTGTTAGGAGCCACCTGGTATGGAACAGAAAGAAGAAAGATTTTAGAAAAAAGTTACTTTTCTCAATACCTATTTTGTCTATATCGTATCTTTTGTTGAATATGTCTATATGAATAATGTTTAAGTTTTCCACAATGAACAATAGATTTTCCTTCAGTAATCTTTGTAGTTTCCAGGAAGAAGATGGGGCCCCTCAACAATAACTCCACCTGGTCGATATGATGTCATGATGCTGATAGCACTACTATAAAACCTGTTTTGGGTAGCAGCTGCTCAAGATGGTTCCAACTTGGATAACTGAAATGCTGCACCTTCTTACAACATTCTGGCCAGAACTCCAGATAACAACTTCAGAAAAACCCAATCAACTACGCAGAAACCATATACAATTATACCAGACAGTAATCTTGAATCTCAACCATCATTTTTGTTTTACAGGATCCCATAGAATGAACATCACCCCATGACAGCTGGAAGTAATATTACAAGAGGTTGGACCTTCTCCCAACAAAGTTTGTCCTCAGAGTTAAGGATATCAATTAGAGATTGATTATTACTGGTATAGGGTTGGGGATTGGGGTGGAAATTATGAAAGCTCAGAGACTTCTTGGAAAAATAAGGGAAACTGAATGGGATAATAGGTAGATTAGTGTGAGCTTACTCACACCAATAATAATAATAGTGAGTAACAGAGTGAATACTTGTGAGCTATTATTTAGAGACAATTTACATTGGTATAGATGCTTTCATATTTATACAAATTCAAATTATATTTGTTATATTGAATATGCTCCTATTTCTGTTTACAATATTTGTACACCTAGGCAAAGTTATTTTATCAGATTATATGCATGCATGTTTCCACCTCTGTTTAAGATATTTTGTATATTGATACAATTTTAGGGTATATTTATCATATTGCATTATACATTTCTACCTCTGATCAAGATATTCATACATTGTTTACAATTCAAGGTCATTGTCCTCATTTGCTGCACAGTTGTTTAAAGACTGTTTAATATTTTAATATGAAGACTTAGTCTTTAAGTTATACAGGTATTAAGTATTATAGGTCAATAGTCATCCATGTTGCTCATACTCATAGTTAGACTAATAAAGCACTTTAGATACATAGAGATTGTATTCTGCATAGATAGGTAATCTTCAACCACTTCAAAGAGCTATGGAACATGGCATTAAATAACTTAGGGTTCTGTTGACGTGAGACACAATTGCTCCTGGCAGCACCTATCTATTCCCAAGAGAATGCTGAACACCAGAGACACTCCAAGAGGAGTTTGTTTTCTTCTTCTTCTTCTTCTTCTTCTTCTTCTTCTTCTTCTGCTGCTGCTGCTGCTGCTGCTGCTGCTGCTGCTGCTGCTGCTGCTGCTGCGCAACCACCACCCGGCCTTATTTTATTTTTTTATGTTCTTTTATTTTTCATTCAAAGATTTACACTTTTGCCCCTTCTCCCAGTCCCCTACTGCTCCCCAACTACCCCGCCTCCCTCACCCTGCTTCTTTAAGAGGGGGCAGGGTACCCTGCCCTGTGGGAAGCCCAAGGCCCTCCCCACTCGACACCAGCGGAGGAAGGTGTGCATAGATATAGACTAAGTTCCCAAAAAGCCAATACATGCAAAAGAGATAGGTCCCAGTGCCATAATCATTGGCTTCTCAGTCAGCCCCCACTGGCAACCACATTCAGAGATGCCGGTTTGATCATATGCTCATTCAGTTGTGGTCTTGGATTTGGTGAGCTCCCATTAGATCATGTACACTGTCTCAGTTGGTAGACCAGCACCTTGTGACCTGACTTCCTTGCTCATCTTCTCCCACCTTCTGCTCTATGACTGGACCTTGGGAGCTCAGTCCATTGCTCTGATGTGAATGTGGGTCTGTCTCTATCTCCATCCATCGGACAAAATTCTATGGTGATAATCAAGATATTCATCAATGTGACTATGGGACAAGGCTAATTCAGGTATCCTCTCCTCTGCTGCCCAAGTACCTAGCTGGGAACATCCCCGTGAACACCTCAGATCCCCTCTAGAGCCAAGTCTCTTGCCAATTCTAAAATGACCCCCTTAATGTAGATATCTTATTCCCTTCTCCAATAACCACCTTTCCTCCATCTCCACCTTCCCACTCCCCCAAGCTCTCTCCAGTCCTTCCCTTCTGCCGCCCCCTCTCCCCTTCACCCAACCCCATACCCACCCCTACCTCCATACCTATCCCTAACCTCCTGTTTCCAACCTTTGCCCGGCAATCATGTTTGCTTCCAATTTCCAGGAGGAATTATTTATGTTTTTCTTTGGGTTCACCTTGCTATTTGGTTTCTCTAGGCTTGTGAGCTATAAGCTTAATGACCTTTTTTTATGGCTAGGGTCCACTAATGAGTGAGTACATACCATAATCATCTTTTTGGGTTTGGGCTATCTGACTGAGTATAGTGTTTTCTATTTCCATCCATTTGCATGCAAAATTCAAGATGTCATTGTTTTTTACCGCTGAGTAGTATTCTAATGTGTATAAATTCCATATTTTCTTTATCCATTCTTCCATTGAGGGGCACCTCGGTTGTTTCCAGGTTCTGGCTATTACAAATAATGCTGCTATGAGATAGTTGAACAAATGCTTTTGTAGTATGATTGGGCATCTCTTGGGTATATTCCCAAGAGTGGTATTGCTAGATCCTCAGGTAGGTTGATTCCCAATTTCCTGAGAAACCATCACACTGATTTCCAAAGTGGTTGCACAAGTTTGCATTCCCACCAGCAATGGATGAATGTTCCTCTTACTCCACATCCTCTCCAGCATAGGCTATCATTGGTGTTTTTTATTTTAGCAATTCTGACAGGTGTAAAATGATATCTCAGGGTTGTTTTGATTTGCATTTCCCTGATCCCTAAGGAAGCTGAACATGTCCTCAAGTATCTTTTGGCCATTTGAACTTCTTCTGTTGAGAATTTTCTGTTCAGTTCAGTACCCCATTTTTTAATTGGGTAATTTAGAATTTTAATATCTAGTTTCTTGAGTTCTTTGTCTGATGTGCGGTTAATGAAGATCTTCTCCCATTCAGTAGAATGCCTTTTTGTCTTAATGACAGTGTCCTTTGCTTTACAGAAGCTTCTCAGTTTCAGGAGGTCCCATTTATTCAACATCCTTAAACATCAGAGAAATGCAAATAAAAACAACGTATACCTGAAGGTATGGCCAAGATCAAAAACACTGATGACAACTTATGCTGGAGAGGTTGTGGGGGAAAGGGAACACTTCTGCATTCCTTTTGGGTGTATATCCAAAGGGTGCGCAATTGTGCCACAAGGACATGTGCTCAACCATGTTCATAGCAGCTTTGTTTGTCATAGCCAGAACCTGGAAACAACCTAAATGCCCCTCAACCAAAAAATGGATGAGGAAAATGTGGTACATTTACGAAATGGAGTACTACACAGCAGAAAAAAATGACAGCTTGAATTTTGCAGGAAAATGGATGGAGCTAGAAAACATTATTTTTAGTGAGGTAACCCAGACACAGAAAGACAATTATCGCATGTACTCACTCATAGGTGGTTTTTAAACATAAAGCAAATAAATCCAGCCTACAAACCACAATCCCAGAGAACTTAAACAACAATGCGGACACTAAGAGATACTTACATATATTTAACCTACATGGGAAGAAGGAAGTAAAAAAAAGACAAGATCTCCAGAGTAAAGTGGGAGCATGGGGACCTTGGAGGAGGGTTGAAGGGGGGAGGGGAGAGGCAGGGAGGGAAGCAAAGAAAAATGTAGAGCTCAATAAATATCAATAAAAAACGGAAAACTCTTAACAAAAACAAAACATAATGAAAAAGATTGATGAAGTGTAGAATATCACAGTGGATGGCTTTTGGCGGATGTGCAAAGGAAAGGACTCTATTTTCTTTAAGGATCTAGCCACTGGGAGTTTGACAATGCTGTAGTGAGTATATGGACAGCACAAATTAGATTTGTGCTTCTTTTTACTTTTTTACTTCTTTTGTTCTGGGGAAGGTCACAAGGCTTGGGGGTGGACCTGGGAGGATTGGGAAGTTTGTGTGATTAGAGCACATTATGGGAAATTTCCCAAGTATTCAACAAAAACATTAAGCTGTAGAAAAAAATATACCACATTAAATTTTATCAAAAACACTTTAATGCAAATAGATAAATGATACATAGCAAAATACGCATTCAACACATATAGAACCATAGCTCTAAGAAGGCCAGAGCATAACCTGAACCCAGGGCCTACCTAGGCTACATATGTAAACACTAGATTAATACAGGGATATATTTATGCAATTATTTAGTATATCACAAAAACTTAGTCAATTAAATGAGGGAAGTACCTGAGGAATTGGTAATTGCTGCCCAAATTCCAGTCAACACAATTTCTAGCCTTCAAGGGACAAAGGAGAGTCACAGAAAATGTTTGGCCATTGTGGTAACCACAATGAGTTGGAACCACTGTCAAAATAAGCAAACTGATACAGATGGACTGATGACAAGTACCTGTGTAACCCTACACTCTAGAAATAGGACTGAGAAGTTCCAGGAGTCACGGGACAGCACTTTTCATATTAAAAACACTAAAGAAATAAAAGCTCAGCCAGGGCACATTAACTTGGCAGTGGAACTAACTTTATTGCTCCAGTGAGCTGCTGAACTCTACAAACCAACACCAGGATATGACCTACAGTCCTTAGAAAACAGAAGCAACCATTACCCCACCACCACACATTTAGAAATGCATGGCTCTTCTCTGAAAGGCCACTTCTTCCTTGTGATCAAAATTCCCTGGCCTACACCAAGGGTGCTTGGTTCAGGTGTGTAGACTCAGGTGTAACTAAACTCCAAGTCCTCAAATGCATCCAAGTCCTCAGAAGATGCATCAGAACTTGAGCATCCTCTGCTTCTTGGGCTGCAGCTACCACGGGAAGTGAGCTCCAGCTGAGGATGCACCTTCAGCTACTGCTGGGTCAGTTAGGGCTTCTTTTGCTCTGTGTTGCCCAGGGCTGGCAGATGCATCTAGGGATTCAAAATGAAGCAGGTTCTCTTTGGAACTATACCTGGCACCCTCCAAAGCCTGATCAACATGGAGAGAAGGTTTGAGGCAGGGGTTGAGTTTGGGAATGGATCCCACACCAGATGTACCTGAAGACATGGATACTCCATTGTCAGAGGCAAGGACAGATAAGTGACCACAGGAACCTGTTGACCCACAAATAGCTTTAGCGCTTCCAGTTCTCTCTAGGTCTCCCTCTGGAACAGTCTGGGGATTCTTCCATTTCTGCTTAGCTCGTTGGTTCTTAAACCAGATCTGGAAAAGCAAAGGAGACATCAGAGGAACTCCTGCAAGATAAAGCCTGGGCAGCAAGGGGAAGATGCTGCTTGGAAAGCTTGGCTCTAACAAACCCTGACGCATACAGAGAGAGGTGTGAGCATCTAGATGTAGAAAGGGAGGTAGGAAGGTGGGGTGGGCATGACCTGACACTAAAGAACTATGGAAGCTTCAGCTAGAAGGTCAGGGCATTTCTAGGGGCCCTGATTGTCTAAGTCCCTCAGAACCTGCGTGGTGATAATGTGGCTGACTCTATGATGGCGCCCGGGTTGAGGCAGAATACCAGGTCCAGTCCTGGACAAGCATGGCCAATTTCCAAAACTTTCCCAAGTTGAACCAAGCATTGTAGAATCACCAGATGTGTGGGATCTGGTGGACATGCAGGAGGTGCCTGATGGGAGAGTGGCTGTTGCAGCTGAGGAAGAGGAAAGAGAGAGAATCAGACCTGGATCTGGTGCTCTGTCACGCAAATACTTTGTGCGAGCTCCACGCGTTTCTTCCGGGTTGGGAATTTGCACTCGTTAAAATAGTTTTGCAGCTGGAGCTTTTGTTCCTGGGAATACACAATGCGCATCTTCTTCTGTATATCTGGAGAATTGGTGGTATTTTCCTGGTCATTGTTTGTATTTGTGGGCTTCAGAGAGTCTATGGAATGCTTGAAGCCAGAATTCCCTGGAGAACATAAGGGTGGCTGGGAACCTGGGTTGATTGCATGAGTCTCCAGTTGTGGGAGACTTGGGTACATTAGGGGACCGGGATACTTACAGGGGGGTGTTATCATTGGTGGTCCTGGGGACACTTGGGGACGTAGGTAACTTTCACAGTCTGAGTGCCACTGGAGACTTGATTGCATTGGGGTACCAGAAGGAACTAGGGGACGTTGAGGTATCTGGTGGCATAATTCGCTCATAGGGACTGGATAATTTTGGAGGCTTGATTGCATCGAAATTCCTGGGGGTACTAGCTGACATTGAGACTTCTGGAGACCCAAGACTCCTGCAGGCTCCTGAGGCATTTGGAAACTGGATTCTCTGAGTGCAAATGAAGACATTTGAGAATTTGGATGCAAGGGGGGACCATGGAGAGATTGGACGCCTATGTTTCTTGGATATTCTGTATCTATTGGAGGCTCTGTGGGTACTGGTGGATATGAGAGCATGCTCTGATGTGATCCTACTGGAGTATGGTCCAGTACCGGATAACCTGGAAAGTGGGAAAATGATCAGAAAAGCTCCACAACCCCCAGGTCTTACCATCAAGTCTTCCCAGCATTTGCTCCAGACTTCCTTAGCAGTAGGGATCACATGGGGTGGGGGACTCATCCTTTCTGTCCACCTGCCTCTATGTTTCTCTGCCTCTAAGGTTTCTCAACATTGGAACAGACATACAAATATCTCCTGTATTAACACAAAACTGTGAGCCCAGGGAAGCTAGCCATGGGGAGGAACTTCATACAGAGTTTAGAAGCCCCAGATCCTCTCTTCTTTCCCTACTGCCCTCTGTCTCTCACCAAGGATTGATGGGAACCTAGGACAGGCAGGACAAAAGTGCCCCCACTGTCTACAAAGAAGCCTTTGTGACTAACTCATTATGGATACCAGCAGGCTTTATCCTCTTGCCCAGATCTCTCCTAGTGTTTGAAGCTCTGCTCCAAGAATCTGGTCTTAAATGTCTTCTCCATCAAGGTCACTCCCAGCCTCCCCACCTTTCAAACATTCACATCCAACAGGGCCAACAACCCTCTGGCCTAGTATGTATGCAACTCCTAAGAAAACTTGGCCCCATTGAGTACATCTTTATTGAGCGGATCCTCAGAGATGGTTTTCTGGGGGCCTGAGAAACAACACAGCCTTGCCGCAACCATCTTGGGATTCCTGCCCAACCAGAGCTCCAGCCCAGCAGAAATTTCTTCTCAACTGGCTACTGTCCATTCAGGAAAGTGGACTCTACAGTCTGCTGACCAGGGTCCTCCACCATCCTTCCCACTGCTGTCACCATTTCCTCCTTCCTTTGTTTTTCCTTTTCCTTTCTTTTTCTTTCTTTCTTTCTCTTTCTTTCTCTTTACTTAACTATGTGGCCCTTACATAGTCCTTGCTGACCTATAATACACTCTAGAGATTATATTGGCCTCCAAGTCATAGAGATCCATCTGTCTCTGCCTCTTTTTACTTCTTGATTGGGAAGGGCCTGCTCAGCCTTCCACCTCCTTGGCGATCAAACTTTTCAGCTATAATACAACCACGCAGCTCCATCTTCCTTGGACATCTAGAAACTCACTTCAGGACCCAAGGTCCCTGCAGATCCCAACTACCCAGAATTGTCCCCCAAGCTCCTTCACAGAGGCCTCAAGGCATAAGCCAGATGGTGGGTTGGTTTCCATTCACAATTTCTTCCAAGAATACAAGAGTACTCAGAAAATAGTGATTGTGTCTTTTGTGAGGAACTGAACTGTGTTTAATCATTACTAAGATGCTCTTAGTTTGTTTCCCAGGGTCCAGCCACTCAAAGCTACAGGAATACAGAACCTCCAGCTAACCTCTTACTTGTTCTGGAAACCTGTATCAGGGAAGACCTCAGTTTACTGGGCCAAGCCCTGGAAATCTTCCTTGACATATATATGCAAATTTCACAAAGCAGGTCCAGGAGAAGATCATTGGTAGAACACTTGTCCAACTGTGAGAAATCCTGGCATCAACCCAAATACTAGGTAATAAAGAAGAAAAGGTGGAGAATATATTGAAAAATGTTATTACATTCTTTTGTGTATGTATTTGGTCAGAAACCTTTTGTGGAAGTCAGAAAACATATTTGTTTATTCCTCCACCCTATGGGCCAAGGAAATAAAACTCAGGTTCTCAGGCTTGGTAACAAGGGCTTTAGCTGTGACATCTCACAAGCTTCAGAGCCCTTGATTCCAAGGGCTATGTCTACAGGAAAAGTAGAGGTGGACACCAGGTTTCTGTAGCTAAAGCTGGTAGCAAACTCAAACTAAGGAAGACTACGAACTTCTGATCCCCCTACCTCACAGATGCTGAGATTAGAGACCCAGATCCTTTCAAGGTGCCTTTACCACAACCATTAGATGCTGATAACCTAATGGTAACATCTGAATGATTGGATATCTATTCTGCTTCCTTTCTGTGCATTTTATCCTGCTGTTTTTACATTCCGGAATTCACTAGTCCTACATATACTCTTGCAGTAATCATGAGACAGGAGAACAATTCTGTTCTAGAAGATGTGGCCTGTGGTCTCTCTATTGCTAACTTTTCCAAAACTCCCTTTTAGGTAGAGTTGTACACATCCTAAACTGACCTTGAACTTGCTCCATAGCTTACAATGTCCTTGAGAAGCTGGGGTTAGAGTCTGGCAGCAATTCCCAGAACAGATATGGTTTTGAGGATGAAGCCCATACTGCCCAGTGGATTGCAACACAGCCCTCTTGGATTTTGTTTTGCAGAGGCACAGTGTCACTCTGTAGCCACACTGGCCTGGGATGTGCAGAGGACTTAGCAGTTAGTTGCCAGATCTTTGAAACATTACAGAAGTTAGGTCCATCTACTGACACTGTGGGTTGGTAGATTGGGCCCTCATTGCCTAAGATAGAGAAAGGCTGATCAGGACTTTTAAGATCTGCCTTTAGCTGGGCGGTGGTGGCACACCCCTTTAATCCCAGCACCCGGGAGGCAGAAGCAGGTGGATCTCTGTGAGTAAAAAGATCTGCCTTTAATTTACTAGAGCACTGAAACTTGCCTGGGCTACGTATCTCTTTTCTCAAAAGGAAAATAAAATACATATACAGACACACACACACACACCAATGTACTACCTGAAGATGGAGCCTACACTAGACTATAGTTGTTATGCCCCATGTTTAACAATCTGTAAATAACCCTCCTAAAACTCATGGTTCATCAAACTGAACTTTGATGGGATCTGTACTTTGTTCTTACACCAGATTGCTATCTGTGGTGAGCACAAGTCTGAGTAAGGCATTTTTCCAGAAAGGTTGTCACACAACAAGAACTGGCAGATGGGCCCCCAAACCCGCCTATCTTCCTGCAACCTCCATGGAACTCTGAAACACAGCTTGCTCCAATACTGAGGGGACTTAAGAGCCTGCCAGCAGGGAGTTCTGTGCCAGGATTCCCCAAAACAAACACATCCAGTGGCTATCCAAACTACAAGCCACACCCTGCCCTCAAACCCACCTATCCTCCTACAGCCTTGGTAGAACTCTAAAATACAGCTTGCTCCAATCCTGAGGGGACTTAAGAGGTGAATGAACGACCACACTGAAGTATGTCCCACTCTCTAGATCCTCCCCAGTAGGACACCCCGGGCCCCTCCCCCAAATCCCATGGCTTTTCTAGCCAGACAGCAGGGAGATTCCTGTGGCTAGGATCCCCAAAACCCAAAGGAATCCACTGGACCCCACAAGCTACTAGCCATACTCCACCTAAGAGCTGAGAGCTTGCTATAATACTGAGGGGACCAAGAGCTTTCTCCAACACTGAGAAGAATGAGAGGGCACCAAGCCTGGCATTGGTGGCACACGCCTTTAATTCCAGCACTTGGGAGGAAGAGGCAGGCAGATCTCTGTGAGTTCTAGGCCAGCCTGGTCTACAAGAGCTAGTTCCAAGACAGACTCCAAAGCTACAGAGAAACCCTGTCTCGAAAAATAAAAAACAAAAACACAAACAAAAAAAATCAAACACCACTTCATGATAAAGGTCTTGGAGAGATCAGGAATACAAGGAACATATCTAAATAAATAAAAAGCAATATACAAGACAACCACTAACATCAAATTAAATGGAGAGAAACTCAAAACAGTTCCACTAAAATCAGGAAAAAGACAAGGCTGTCTACTCTCTCCATATCTCTTCAACATAGTTCTTGAAGTTTTAGCAATAGCAATAAGACAACAAAAGGAGATCAAGAGGATTCAAATTGGAAAGGTAGAAGTCAAACGTTCATTATTTGCAGATGACATAATGTATAAGTGACCCCAAAAACTCTACCAGGCAACTCCTACAGCTGATAAAAAACCCTCAGTGATGTGGCAGAATACAAGATCAACTCAAAAAAAAAATCAGTAGCCCTCCTGTACACAAAGGATAAAGGAGCTAAGAGGGAAGTCAGAGAAACATCACCTTTCACAATAGCCACAAATAACATGAAATATGTTGGGGTAACACTAACCAAAGAAGTGAAAGACCTATTTGACAAGAACTTTAATCTTTGAAGAAAGAAACTGAAAAAGATACCAGAAAATGGAAAGATCTCCCATGCTCTTGGATAAGAAGGATCAACATAGTAAAAATGGCAATCCTAACAAAAGCAATCTATAGATTCAATGCAATCCCTATAAAATCCCAACACAATTCTTCACAGAACATGAAAGAAAAATAATCAACTTCATATGGGGAAACAAAAAACCCAGGATAGCCAAAATAATCCTATGCAATAAGGGAACTTCCAGGGGCATCACCATCACAGTAATGAAAAGCTTGGTATGGCATAAAAGCAGAGACGTTGACCAATGGAATCGAATTGAAGACCTGGATATTAATCCACACACCTATGAAAACCTGATTTTTCACAAAGACGCTAAGTTATAGGATGGAAAAAAGAAAGCATCTTTAACAAATGGTGCTGGCATAAACTGGATGTCAACATGTAGAAGAATGAAAATAGATCCATATCTATTGCCACATACAAAACTCAAGTCCAAATTGATTAAAGACCTCAATATAGCTGAACACACTGAACCTGATAGAAGAGAAAGTGGGAAATAGCCTTCAATGCATGGACACAAGAAACCACTTCCTAAATATAACCCCAATAGCACAGACACTGAGAGCAACAATAAATAAATGGGACCTCCTGAAACTGAGAAGCTTCTGTAAAGGAAAGGACACAGACTATAAAACAAAAAAAAGGTAACCTAGTGAATGGGAAAAGATCTTCACCAACATCACATCAGACAAAGGACTGATCTCCAAAATATATAAAGAATTCAAGAAGCCAGACATTAAAATTCTAAATTACCCAATAAAAAACTGATGTACTGAACTAAACAGAGAATTCTCAACAGAAGAATATCAAATGGCTAAAAGATACTTAAGGACATGTAATGCAAATCAAAACAACTCTGAAATACCATCTTACACCTGTCAGGATAGCTAAGATCAAAAGCAATAATGATAGCTTACGCTGGAGAGGATGTGGAGTAAGGGGAACACTCATCCATTGCTGGTTGGAATGCAAAATTGTCCAACCACTTTGAGAACCAATATGGTGGTTTCTCAGAAAACTGGGAATCAACCTACATCAGGATCCAGCAATACCACTCTTTGGCATATACCCAAAAGATGCTCAATCATACTACAAAAGTATTTGTTCGATTATGTTCATAGAAGCATTATTTGCAATAGCCAGAACCTGAACAACTTAGATACCCCTCAACTGAAGAATGGATAAAGAAAATGTGGCAAATTTACACATTAGAGTACGACTCAGTGGTTAAAAAACAATGACATCTTGAATTTTGCATGCAAATGCATGGAATTAGAAAACACTGCCCTGAGTGAGGTAACCCAGACCCAAAAAGATGAATATGGTATGTACTCACTCATAAATGGATACTAGGTATAAACAAAGGATGTTGAGCCTAGAGTCCATGATCCTAGAGAAGCTAAGTAATAAGGTGAACCCAAAGAAAAACATATATATACCCACTTGTAAACTGGAAACAGACAAAATTGCCTTACACTATTGGGAGCATGGGGGCAGGAGGAGAAGGAAGGGTATAAGAGAAAGAGGAGGGAAGAAGGGGAGGGTTGAGGAAAACTTGAGGGAATGGAATAGTCGAGA
Source organism: Ondatra zibethicus (assembly GCA_004026605.1). NCBI lineage: Eukaryota > Metazoa > Chordata > Mammalia > Rodentia > Cricetidae > Ondatra > Ondatra zibethicus. The sequence continues at coordinate 13,357 of PVIU01012448.1, read as the reverse complement.
TGGAGGAAGGACAGAGATGAGAGCAAGGAAAGAGATATCTTAATTGAGGGAGCCATTATAGAGTTAGCAGAAACATGGCTCTAGAGAAATTCCCAGGAATCCACAAGGATGACCCCGCTAAGACCCTAAGCAATAGAGGAAAGGGGGCCCTATCTTGACTTGCCCTGTAGTCAGAATGATGATTATCTTAAATATCACCATAGAACCTTCGTCCTACAACAGATGGAAACAGAGTCAGAGACCCACATTGGGGCACTCGACTGAGCAGCCAAGGTGAGTTGAAAAGTGGGAGGAATGAGAATATGAGCAAAGAGGTCAAGACCATGATGGGTACACCCACTGAAACAGTCTACCTGAGCTAATAGGAGCTCACTAACTCCAGCCAGACTGGGAACAAACAAGCATAGGACCAAACTAGTCTCTCTGAATATAGTTGAGAATTGCATGGCTGGGGAAGACTGCGGGGCCACTGGTAGTGGCACCGGGATTTACCTCTAATACATGTACTGCCTTTCTGGGATCCTATTCTCTTTGGATGTATACCTTGTTCAGCCTAGATGAAGTAGGGAGGGCCTTGGACCTTCCACAAAGCCATGTGCCTTACCCTCTCTTAGGATTAGATGGGGTTGGGGTGGGAGGATGTTTGGAGGGAATGGGAGGGAGGAGGTGAGGGATTGGGAATTTGGATTGGTATATTTATAAAATATAATAAATTTTTTAAAACTGACAGATGGTGATATTTATAATATACAATGAATTTCTTATAGGAACTATACAAAAACAATCAACCCTAACAGGGCGTGGTGACACACACCTTTAATCCCAGTACTATGGTTACAGAGGCAGTAGAATAGTCAGTGGTCAATCACGCCTTTAATCCCAGCCCTCAGGAGGCAGAGGCAGGCAGATCTCTGTGAGTTTGAGGCTAGCCTGGTCAACAAAAACTAGTTCCAGGACAGGCTCCAAAGCTACAGAGAAACCCTGTCTCAAGAAACTTTATAAAAAAAAGAAAGAAAGAAAGAAAGAAAACCGGCCTTGACAGGACAATAGCAGAGGCCTGCCTGAATAGATAACCCTGTCTCAGAAGAAAGAAAAAAAAAATCAAACAAATACAAACGCACTCACACACATACAATAAATGGACTCCCTTAAAGCTTACTACACCTGACCTGAAAATGGTTCAGGCTATGGTTGTTATATCTGGTGTTTTAACAGTCTGTAAATAAACATTTGATGTTGGGTGGGAGGATCTCGGAATTGGACGACAGCCTGTTATATAACGAGAGTTACAACACTCAGGACTACACTAAGAATATGTAAAAATAAAATAAAAGTGTTAAACAGGCTGGGTATGGTGCAACATGCCTTTAATCCCAGCTCTCAGGAGGCAGAGGCAGGAGAATATCTGTAAGGATCTGTACAGCCTGGTCTACACATAGATCTCTTCAACAGTTAGGACTATATAGGACTATATAGAGTGACCTGGCCTCAAAAAAGCAAACAAAGCCAGGCGGTGGTAGCACACCCCTTTAGTCCCAGCCCTCAGGAGGCAGAGGCAGGCAGATCTCTGCGAGTTCAAGGCCAGCCTGGTCTACAAGAACTATTTCCAGCTACAGAGAAACCTTGTCTTGAAAAGAAAAAAAAAAGCAAACAAACAAAAACCATCAACATCGCCGGGCAGTGGTGGCGCACATCTTTAGTCCCAGCACTTGGGAGACAAGGCAGGCAGATCTCTGTGAGTTCGAGGCCAGCCTGGTCTACAAGCGTTAGTTCCAGGACTCACTCCAAAGCTGCAGAGAAACCCTGTCTCAAAAAAAAAAGCAACAAACAAAAAACCTTCAACATCGTTATCCATCAGATCAATGCAAATTAAAATTACTTTGAGATATTATCTTAATTATCTTAGTCAGAAACGCTGAGATAAATAAAACCCACAACTCATGCTGGTGAAGATGTGGGAGAAAGGGAACACTTATTCATTGCTGTTGGGAGTACAAAATTGTACAGCCATCCCACCCTCACCACCTACCCAAGAGCCTTAGTGGCCAACTCACCATGGATATCAGCAGGCTCTCCCATCTTGACCAGATCTTGCTGGCAACTGAAACTCTGTTCCAAGGACCCGGCCTTAAATGTCTTCTCCAACAGGACCCGCCCACATCCTCCTCATTTTCCCCATCACTTCCAAAAGACCCTCCCACTCTTTGGCCCATTAAGTCTACAGCCCCACCCTATGAAGGCTTGGCATCGTTGAGGATGTCTTTCATTATTGAGCTGATTTTCTTGGGACATGAAACAGTAACACATCCTTTGCCATACCCTCTTAGTTCTCTTCCACACTTGGGGCTTGAGCCCAATTGAAATTTGGCCTCCATTAGTGACCAGCTCAGTAAATGGGCCTCAACTTGGGCTACCCAAGCGTCCCTTTGCCTTCCCATTCCTGTCATCCATACTTTCTTTCCTTTCAATTATTTTTTGAGGCAGGGTTTCTCTGTAGCCCTGACTGTTCTGGAACTCACTCTGTAGGACAAACCTCAAACTCAGAGATTTATCTGCCTCTGAAGTGCTGGGATTAAAGGCGTGTGACAATGCCTGTATTGCCTGGTAGGTTGTGGAAGGAAGATCAGGACTCACAGACCAGCCTTGACTATACAGAAGTTCCACTGCCTGCTTGGGCTATGAAAGACCCTGGCTCCAAAAGCAAAAAACCATCAAAAAGACCAAACTCTCCATGAGTCTCTAGGCTCCCAAGTGAAAGGAATAATCATACACTCTTAATGTTATCAAAGGCTACATAAGACCCAGTCCCGGGGCACAGACCCGTAACCCTAGCTACTTGGGAAGCTGTAGCAGGAGGATTGCAAGTTTGAGGGCAGACTGGCCTACAGAGGGACATTGAGGTCAGCCAGAGATAAGTTGCCAGAACTTTCCTGGTATAGCATTCCTTTCATCCCAGGACTCGTGTGGCAGAGGCAGAGATATTTGAGTTCCAGGCCAGCAGGATCTACATAGAACAACCATGATGCAAAAAGAGAAAGGGAGGAGAGAAAGATTTGAGATAGAACGTCTCTACATAGCCCGGGGCTATACTGGAACTCACTGGATACACCAGGTTGGCCTCAAACTCAGAGTAACTCTTGCCTCCGCCTTCCAAGTGCTGGAAATAAAGGCGTGTGCCAGCACACCTGGCTTAATTTTTTTAAATCAGGCTTTGAGAATAAAGACCAGCTGACCTGGAGTTCAGTCTTACTCAGTCACAAATCCTGGCATTAAAGGCATGGGCTACCGCACCCAGCTTACATTTTTGTCGCCGGTTCCATTTATATTTATGTTTGTGTGTGTTGGCCTCAAGTGTGTTGGTACCCCTAGCCTAGAGAAAGGTTTCAGAGCCTGGTTCTGGAGGTACAGGAACTTATGGGGCTCCTGAACAAGGTGCTAGGAAACAAATTACAGGCTTCAGGGTCAACAAGCAATCTGTTCTTTTATTCTGTGCATAAGTGTTTTGCCAACACACGTGTATGCACAATGTGGGCATTCGTAGGGTCCCAGAAGACCAGAAATGGACTCAGATCTCCAGAGACTGGGGTTCCAAATGATTGGTGGTGAGCCAGCTAGGGGGAGTCGGGACCTGAACCAGGCTTCCCTGGCAAAGCAAGAATTGCTCTGACTCACTGAGCCATCTCTCCAGTTCCACAACAAGCAATCTTCAGGGCTGCCTGCCATCTCTACTCCCAGTATATTTTTGTTTTATTTTTTAATACAGTCTTTTTTATTTTACATACCAATCCCAAAGTTTTGGTGTTTTACAGTGTAGTAAAATACTTTCAATTTTACTCAAAAACACTTTATTTCATGAAAAAGGCTAAATGGGCCGGGAGGTGGTGGCACACGCCTTTAATCCTAGCACTCAGGAGGCAGAGGCAGGTGAATCTCTGTGAGTTCAAGGCCAACCTGGTCTACAAGAGCTTGTTCCAGAACAAGCTACAAAGCAACCATGTCTCGGAAAAAAAAAAAAAGCTTGAGTGAGCTGCTGAATTCTACTGCACCAACACCAAGATATGACCTGTGGTCCTTAGGGCACAGGATAACCCAAATCCCCACAATACCTCAGTTTCAGAAACATCCTGCCCTTCCCATCAAGGCTACCTCTTCCTTGCTACACTGATTTCTTAGCCTGAATCAAGGGTTCCTAGTGTAGGGGTGAGTGGAGCTGGGTGTGGTGAAGATATATCATCAGGTCTATAAGAATGACCAGGTCTTGAAGGAGTCTTAGGCAGACCTCCTTGGCAGATGGACCTGGGCTTTAAGCTTCCTTTGGACCTCAGGGGGAAACTGAGATGGGAATTGGAGCGTGGACTGAGACTGCACCTTCAGGTAATATGCCTCAGGTGTGACTCCAACAGCTACGGGTTGACCTAGGTGAGAGGCTACAGCTGGACCTTAGTTATCCAGCACCTCTTCTTAGGGACTAAGCTGTGCACCCTCACTGGCCTGATCACCATGGGAGAATTGTTCAGGCTGGGGATAAGTTTGGGAACGGAGTCCTCCCTGGATGTGCTGGGACCCTCACAATCTACATTGGCAGAGGCAATGATAGACAAGTAGCCACAGATGGGGCCTGATTAAATACCAGCTCCAGGGCATCTGTGCATTTCAGGCAGTTCTTTTTGAACAATCTGGAGATTGCATTTTGCCCATTGATTCTTGAACCAGATCTGGAGGGATAATGGAAAGAAGAGATCTGAAGAAGACCCTTGTGCCCTAGCCTGGACCACAGGATCTATTTATGAGGAATAGAAAGACTGGCTCTATCCAACACACACACACACAGTTCTAGGAATGACAAGAAGGAGGGACCAAGAGGGGATGGGTATGTCCTGGCGTAACAGGAACTAAGGAAACTTCAGCAGAAAGTTCAGGGTTTGACTTGAAGACCTGACATCTTTGTTCATGAGCCCCAATGGGGCTGCTGCATAGATTCAGGGTATACCTGGATTGAAGAGATTGCAGAGTCCAACCCTGGGTGCATATATGTCCCCATTCCACAGTTGTCCATAACTTCCCAAAGCAGTGTAGCCGCACTGGGAGTGGGGAATTGTGATTAGAGGGAGCTGATGGAAGAATGGCTGTTCTGCCGGGGGAGAGAGGGACAAGAGAGAGTCAGACCTTGATCTGGTACTCCTGTACTCGCATCCTTCATGCCAGGGTGGCACATTGCTCCTGACTCTGGTATAAGCTGTAATGAAAATATTCTTGTAGCCAGAGCTTTTGTTCTGTGCTGTACATAAAGTGTTCCCTGTTATGACATCTTAGAACATTTGGGAAAACTTGTGGGCCTGGAGAGCCTGAGGCAACGTGATCTCCTGGGAAACCATGACAAACAACTGCTTCTTTTGTTTTGCTGTTTCCTGCAGCTTGGACATTTGGTCACTTAGGGGACCAGGATGCATTGCAAGCTTTGGTTGCATTGGTGCTCCTGGGTACACTAGAGGACACAGATTCCTTGTAAGGCCTGGATGCATTTAGAGGCTTGATTGTGCAGGGACTTCCAGGAGTATTATGAGATCTGGGTTCATTGCAGGCTCTTGAGACATTTGGAAACCTGGAGGTTGGCAGTGGAAGGAACTACACTCAGAAAAAAAAAAACTTAAATGTAAGAAACTCCCAGCGATTCCACTGAAATCTGGAACAAGACAAGGTTGTCCACTCTCTCGATACCTATTCAGTATAATTCTTGAGGTCCTAGCTAGAGCAATAAGACACCAAAGGGAGATCAAGGGGATACACATTGGAAAAGAAGAAGTCAAACTCTCACTGTTTGCTGATGATATGATAGTTTACATAAGTAATCCCAAAAATTCTACCAAGGAACTTCTACAACTCATAAACACATTCAGCAATGTAGCAGGATACAAGATTAACTCAAAAAAATCACTAGCCCTCCTGTACACACATGACAAAAGGGCTGAAGAAGAAATCAGAGAATCAACACCCTTCACAATAGCCACAAATGGCATAAAATATGTAGGAGTAACTCTAACCAAACAAGTGGAAGATTTGTATGACAAGAACTTTAAATCTTTGAAGAAAGAAATTGAAGAAGACACGAGAAAATGGAAAGACATCCCATGCTCTTGGGTAGGCAGAATTAATATAGTAAAAATGGCAATCCTACTGAAAGCAATCTACAGATTCAATGCAATGCCCATCAAAACCCCAACAAAATTCTTCAAAGACCTTGAAAGAACGGTACTCAACTGCATTTGGAAAAGCAAAAAACCCAAGATAGCCAAAACAATCCTGGGCAACAAAAGAACTTCTGGAGGCATCACAATCCCTGACTTCAAACTATACTACAGAGCTACAGTACTGAAAACAGCCTGGTACTGGCATAAGAACAGACAGGAGGACCAATGGAACCGAATAGAAGATCCAGATATCAATCCACACATGTTCGAACACCTGATCTTTGATAAAGAAGCAAAAAATATCAAATGGAAAAAAGAAAGCATATTCAGTAAGTGGTGCTGGCAAAACTGGATATGAGCATGTAGAAGGATGAAAATAGACCCATATCTATCACCATGTACAAAACTCAAGTCCAAATGGATCAAAGACCTCAACATAAAGCCAGCCACACTGAACCTTATAGAAGAGAAAGTGGGAAGTACACTTGAACACATTGGCACAGGGAACCACTTCCTAAATAGAACCCCAGCAGCACAGACACTGAGAGAAACAATTAATAAATGGGACC